>JAQQPU010006867.1:18096-40987 GCA_029168905.1 Artemia sp. Kazakhstan ARC1039
GTTTTAAGTTTTAATGTCGCTCCTTACTTTCAGTTAAAAAAACTTGTTTTTTTTATTTAATTTTTGAAAGTTTTTGAATTAATGCAGGTTTTAATTTTGGCTCATCGTACATGAATAATAAAACAAAATTTGCATGTTAATTTTACTTTTATTTGGTTAAATGGCTTTCTCGAAAGTTGTTAATTTTATTTACGAACGTTGTTATTAGTAATAAATATACGTAACTTACGAATTAACATACGTAACGAACTACTATATTCAAATATTTATAATATGTATATTAGGGGGTTCGCCCCCTTGTCAATATCTCGCTCTTTACGCTAAAGTTCGAATTTTGTTCCAATTCTTTAAAAATGACCCCTTAATCACAAAGGCCGTTGCTTAGAATAAATACTCGTAGCTCTTATGAAAGTACTAAAAAATCTTTGGCTTAAAGAGTGAGGTATTGACTTGAGGGTGAACCCAATCATATACGTAATAATTTCTGTTCGCTCTAAGTTTTGATGTTGTTCCTTACTTTCAGTTTAAAAACTTTTTTTATTTAATTTCTGATCGTTTTTTAAATAGTGCTGGGAAATCCGGCGCCCCCTTCATAGCAATGTCCCTTCCCCCATGAAAACTTGCTCCATGGAAAGATCCTCCCCCATAACCCCCGCCCCCCCCCCCCACTACCCGAAAAAATCCCTCCTGAAAACGTCTGTATACTTCCCAATAACCAATACTACATGTAAACATTGGGTAAAGTTCATAACTTTCAGCTCTCCCCCGGGGACTTTTGGGGATTACGTTATCCTAAAAGACATAGTTATTATGTATTTGACCATACTGAACAAAATGGCTATCCCAAAATTTTGATCGGGTGAGTTTAGGAAAAAAATGAGCGTGTGAGGGGGCCTAGTTGCCCTCCATTTTTTTTGTCACTTAAAAAGGGTACTAGAACTTTTAGTTTCCGTTCGAATTAGCCCACCCGCGATATTCTAGAACCACTGGGCCAATACGATCACCCCTGGGAATACAAAAGAAACAAATAAACACGCATCGGTGATCTTTCTTCTGGCAAAAAAAATACAAAATTCCACATTTTTGCAGATATGAGCTTGAAACCTCTGTAGTAGAGTTCTCTGATACGCTGAATCTGGTGGTGTGATCTTCATTACAGTTCTATAATTTTTAGGGGGTGTTTCCCCATTTTTTCGAAAATCAGGCAAATTTTCTCAGGCGCGTAACCTTTGATTGGTAGAACTAAACTTGATGAAACTTATAGGCTATATTTGAAATCAACATTAAAATCTAATTTTTTTAATGTTTCTATTGGTATCAAAATTCCTTTTTTTAGAGTTTCGGTTACTATTGAGCCGGGTCGCTCCTTACTTACAGTTCGTTAGCACGAACTGTTTGATACTTATTAATCTTAAAATTAGATTTTACTCGCAATAATCTTAAAATTAGATTGACCCCCCCCCCCCGAAAAAAAATATTTTTGTAAGCCCCTTTCCCCTGAAAAAAAAATCCTGGATAAGGCCCTGAGTGAACGTCGTGTTTTCTGGTACGTATCTTATAACACACCTAAAAAATTAAACGGACCTTACTTCATATGTTTTTGCGTTCTTGCGAAAATTCAATCTATTGGA
Source organism: Artemia sp. Kazakhstan ARC1039 (assembly GCA_029168905.1). Taxonomy (NCBI): domain Eukaryota; kingdom Metazoa; phylum Arthropoda; class Branchiopoda; order Anostraca; family Artemiidae; genus Artemia; species Artemia sp. Kazakhstan ARC1039. Next base: position 19,728 of record JAQQPU010006867.1, read on the forward strand.
GATGAAAAAAAAAATGTTTAATAATTGGAGTCTCTTAAAACTGTTAAATCTTTCGATTTACCTTGTGTACTACCTCTATTCAACACACTTCAAACTTAGAGCCAGAAAAAAACATTGGAATAGAATATCATTCCAGAAAACGTTTCTTCTATAGGATAGATTTCTAGTAATTAAATAAAGGAAGTGTTTTGGATTTGTGCTCTGTGAAATTCTCTGTAATTTTTTTTTACAATAATTAAATACGTAAACCTTTATTCTCTCTTTGGGTTTTTATTCTTCCTTTTGATAAATCTTTCGAATTAACAATTTGTTTGTAGATGTTCATTGTAGGTAATGAACCTTGGCAGTATTGGTTTTTAATTGTTGCAGAGGTTTTACCAAGGATCTCTTGGACAATCACGAGTTGAGGGAAGTGCAACATATCCATATGGTAATTTCGCATTAGATGGGCCCCTCTAAAGAAGTCATATAAGAGATGCTTGATGCTACAGTCAAACGGGCGTTGAAAAACCCGTTTTGATACAAGATGATTCGACACCGCTGATAGAAATACTTTGTCTAGCGTGGTTTTAATTGCGTATACGATATTAAACTGTGGTTTTTTGGAGTTTAGATGGGGAAAAGGTACCTAGGGTTATATTAGGACGTATTTAATATATGTTATGCTTTGCCTCCACTCCCCCCTAATGTGCAAATATATAGCCCAAATTTGTTTCTAAACTATTATATAGTCATCCTATTTTATCTTGTTTCATTAGCATTAACCAAGGTTAACTTCCTAGAAAGGCCCATCTATTGCGAAAGTACCTATCTATATTTATAAAAATGAGGGAGTGGGCTTCAATCATGCAAATAAGAGTGTTCATCTCTGTGAAAAATACTATCCATGAAATGTCTGTTTTCAACGGGAAATTTGCGTAGTTTTGGGTCATTGCTCCTGAGGCGGCACAATGAGGGTTTAGTCACGCACAGAGGTACATTTATCAGGTATCTCAACTATTTTGATCAAAATGGCTACTCTTTCTGTTCGGAAAAAGGACACTAGAACTTTTATCCCACGATTAAATCTACCCCTCCAAACTCTTCCTGGTGGGGTTGGCTGATTATTCGATTTCGAAAAATCAATTCGCTTATGATCGATGTTGAGGTGAGTGTGTTTAAAGTGCTATTAAAACCCAATGTCAACCGTGTCGTACTTGTAAATTCTTAGAATCGAAATTTATATTCGATAACATGTTTATTTTTGAGGAAAAATGGCCTAATGATGCCACCGGACCAAATACCACATCAGGCTGCTGCGTAGGATGCATGAACTGCTCAATAGTCACACATGGATTCTCTGATCCTTAGATGCGACAATTTTGCTTATTGACGTAGCCTCTAAGACGGAAATGAAATTCATCCTACAACACCCTTTGTACTAAAGTTATCATCGTAAATGTCATCTTATCCTCGTGTCATTCATAAATGTCAAAAATGAAAGAGAATTGTTGTCAACTCATGAATGTCATTAAACTTCCAAAACAAAATACTGCGTATTTATTCTCCAAACGTTATATTGCCAATTATGTACTATGGTTTTCAGTTTTTCCCTAACGAGTAACCTTAGAATAAGAAAGGTTAACACCTTTTTGTAGAAATCCCTTTGGAGAGAGACGAATATATTATAACTAGAATTCACCTGAGTCACGTTCTGAGCTTTTTCTTAGCGAGATTGAATTACTGGCCATCCAATGAGGAAACACTGTACGAGAAAATCAAATCAAGTAATCATGGCTATCCAACTGACACCATCATTCGAAAGTGTCTACTTCAAAAGAAGGGAATTTTCTTCCTATTGTAGCCAATTCAGTTAATGAAAGACTAGAAATTGTAGAACCATCGTCTCCTTTCTTTTTGTAAGAGATATTTACGACACGAACGTAAGACACCTAAACTGTCATATTCTACTGTGTATTCCTAGTTCTTTGGCTTGTACAGATTTACCAGTTCTTTGGCTTGCACATGGTTTTGAAGCCATAGGCTTACCAAGACTGAGGCATTAATTGATCGTATTTTGCATGAATTTTGGCTGTGAAAATTTAGATGGAGATATGTGACTTTTTTGTAAAACCCAGATATACACTTAAAATTGTTTTAAACTTCGAACTAAGCAAGCTTTTTCGATTGTTTTATTTCATTTGCTCAAAAAAATCTGTCATCCTTCATCCGCAAAACTTGTCCTAGCCTTCTTCATCTTCATCTGATTACAGCCCTTGAAAGTAGGATAGAATCACATTTTTCGTATAATTTACTGTTTGAAATACGGTCGGTCAAACAGGTAGCCTACCCCAAACTACCCGTAGACAGTGCCTCTGAAAAATATCAACAATCCCTCCTCTGTTTTTCAGAGCGCTCATATTTCAGAAGCATACTTGACCACTGTCATCACTGAAGCTTCCAACATTCTAATCTTGGTTCGCAGACTTATCTTACAAACTCTTTTGCAACTGCGAAAAATATCCTGGGCTTTGGCTATTCTACTTTTAACATTTTCACTGCATCTACCATCTTTACTAAAATACTACACAAGTAAGTGACTTTTGAATAGGCAGAATTACTATATGAAATCAATAATAAAGTATCGATTACTGACAGGGCTGTAGGTTGATGAATTGGCAGGTCTCTAAAACCGACTGGATTTTAAAGTAGGCGAAGTGCGACACAACTTTGATATAATAAATATGTTGGTGTTGTATTTAATAAATGTGTTTGATAGATAAATGTAATTTTAATAGGAGGTTAAAAACTAAACAACCGTTTAGTGACGGGAAACGGTAGTTTAAGCGTGAAAATGCACCTGTTCTAACAGTAGCGTCAATTCGCGAAAATACTAAATTTTTTCAAAGAAAACAACAAAAAAAATATTTTAGTAAAAATACCAAAAACATGGATTTATTTAAATTTAGGGCGAGGGAAAAAATCTAGGGGTGAACATGTCCCGTCCCTCCCCCACTTCAATTGGCACCACTGTTTTAGCCCAGATTTAAACCAAGGTGTTCGGATTTCGGTACACTTTATATTCCACCCCAAAGTTGTTTCGTAATTGGTTGGTGATTCGCGGAGCAATCCTAAAGCAATGCGCCACTTCGCCCTTCTTCTCCTACCTGTATGTGCGGCTGTGCTTATGAAAACTCCTTTTCCATCAATATCAGAATTAACGGTATGGGTAATTAAAACTAAGAAACCAAAATTAACGGTTAATTAAGAAACCAAAAAATTAAATTAAGATTAAAATTAAGATTAAGGTAAAATTATGAAACCAAAAGAAAACTACTTTATCGGATCGCGTCTATTAGGAAGTCATTTCAATTTGTTTCCCATTTCCGTTATGCATTCAGGAAAATTTTTTTCTGATCTTTATTGTTCATTGTCAGAAAATGACAGACTGCTAAGAAGGGTCCCTTTGTCAGCTGTTACGACTATTTTATTGGTTGGTAATATAATTACGAAAAAAACAGCAGGCGTATTTTTAATACTTTGTATATTATTGAACTACGTGTTGGTTACTGTAGAAATTGGCGTTTGGTATTCAGAAAGAATAATGTTTTTTAGCTTTGTGAAAAGCGACACCCAGAATCTTGTTTATAAAGTAGGGGATAGGTCTATAGACGAATTCAGCTAAACATTTCTTAAGGAATACTGTATCAGGGGATTTTTTTGTGGAGAGTTCTGGTACCGCAAAAATTTGAGTATTTGCGATTATTGATGGAACTATTTTATTGCTAGTTTGTTCCTTTTGAGGGTCAGTTTGTCGCAGTTGAATGTTTAGAATGTACCTCCCCCCCCCGAAAAAAGAAAATACGAGGCTGTGAAAATTATTGCCTAATTTCATATATATTGCCAATTATTTACTGTTTTGAAGTACCTGCCCGTCCCCTCTCAATATAAATAAAAATCCGTGCGCACGCGCTGAAAATCAGGTATACACTGTCTTGGTCTCTAGTATATGGGTGTTGTCATAAGATTTTTGTTGGGTATGAGCAATGCTTTATCCAGGATTCTTGTTGGGAAAAGTATTTTTGTTGAAGGGTCCAGACTAAAATTTTACAAAACTCATAAATTTGTTCATATTCATTGTTTTACTTTTTTACGAGTCGGGCAAATATTTCGATGGGGAGGGGGGTTATACTCGGTACCCCCCTTGAACGATACCCCGATTGTTATGGGAAAATCTCCATCCCCATGTCCAGGTATGAGTATACTGTAAAAATATGTGAAGATTTGTAAACTCTTTCTCTTTCAAAGAATTTTATGCAAAAGATTACTGAGCTCAAAAAATTTATTCCGGTCCTAAAGCATCAATTTCCCCCTTGGTTCTCATTCCGTGAAATCCTGATTTGAAATGCTTATAGGCTTTTTAAATATGTCCCAATTTTATTCAAAAACACAAATAGGACTTTGCAGAAAAGGAACATCTTCGGTTTGAAATAGGCAGTTCTTTATAATTGAGCAAAATACACTATTATCTTTCACGAATGTTCTTCATGGTTTGAGACAAGGATCATTATTTGACTTGCAAAAATGTCAAATCTCATTTATTTTAGACGTGACACCAACTAGTATGAACAAAAATTTGAAACAGTTTTGAGCAAAATTCTAAAGAATTTCAATTCTTTTTCAATTTTACTGTCTACTCGCAAGAGTAGTACTGTTGCTGTTTGTCTCTCTTTTGTTGAGTACTTTTACTCTATTAAATAATATTTTTTTTTTTTTTAACTGGAAGTAAGGAGCGACATTAAAACTTAAAACAGACAGAAATTATTCCATACATTTAAGGGGCTGTCCCTCCTCAGCGCCTCGCTCTTTGTTTTTTTTTTATTATTTAATTTCTGAACGTTTTTGAATTAATACAGCTTTCATTTCGGCTCACCGCACATGAATAATTAAAACGAAATTTGCATATTAATTTTTCTTATTTTTTGGCTAAATGGCTTTCTCGAAATTTTGTTCTGACGTAACTTACGAATTAACTTACGCAACGAATTTCTATATTCGTATATTTTTATTACGTATATTAGGGAGTTCACCCCCTAGTCAATACCTCGCTCTTTACGCTAAAGTTCGAATTTTGTTTGAATTACAAGCCTCTGAATCACAAAGGCCGGTTAATTAGAATAGATAGCTCTTTTGAAAGTACTAAAAAAAACTTGCGTAAAGAGCGAAGTATTGGATAGGGGGCGAACCCTCTCATATATGTAATAATTTCTGTTCGTTTTAAGTTTTAATGTTGCTCCTTACTTTCAGTAGAAAAAAATGTTTTTTTATTTAATTTCTGATTGTTTTTAAATAATGCTGGGAAATTCTGCGCCCCTTTCATAGAAATGTCCCTTCCTCGAAGGAAACATCCTCCATGGAAAGATCATCTCCCGTAACCCCTACTCCGACCTCAACCCCCCACCAGAAAAAAATTCCTCCTAAAAACGCCTGTATACTTCCCAATAACCAATACTGTATGTAAACAATGGGCACAGTTTATAACTTGCAGCCCTTCCCCCGAGAACTGTGGGGGATTAAGTCATCCTAAAAGACATATTAATTAGATTTTCGACTATGATGAACAAAATGGCTATCTCAAAATTTTGATTGGTTAACTTCGGGAAAAAAATGAGCGTGGGAGGGGGCCAAATTGCCCTCCAATTTTTTTGGTCACTTAAAAAGGGCACTAGAACTTTTAATTTTCGTTCGAATGAGCCCTCTCACGATATTCTAGGACTACTGGATCGATACGATCACCACTGAAAAAAAGAAGAAAAAAAACACGCATCCGTGATCTTTCTTCTGTCGAAAAATACAAAATTCCACAGTTTTGCAGATAGGAGGTTGAAACGTCTATAGTAGGGTTTTCTGATACGCTGAATCTGATGGTGTGATTTTCAGTCACACCATGAAAGTTCTATGACTTTTAGGGGTTGTTTCCCCCTTTTTTCGAAAATGAGGCAAATTTTCTTAGGCGCGTAACTTTTGATGCGTAAGCCTAAACTTGATGAAACTTATATATTTGAAACCCGTTTTTTAACTTTCGGTTACTATAATTGAGCCGGGTCGCTCCTTATTTACAGTTCGTTACCACGAACTGTTTGATTTGGGGGTATGTTTACTTTTCTAACTCACTTAGACTACGCTAAAGTGTAAGGGATCGTATTATTTTTTAATCCTAATCAGGGGTACCAACAGGAAAGTGTAGAAAGAAGTCGTAGAAGGGAAGTGCAGAGAGGAAGTGCTCAGCCTACCTCCCCTAGAGGACCAGAATATACAAAAGTGAAAAATTTTGAATTTTTTCAAACTTTAAGCCCACGTACTGGAAAAAGATCAAGGACTTCCATTCCCCCCTGAAAATGTCTTTGGGCAACCTTGTTGTCATTATACCCATTTAAAAGCGTCAAATCCCCCGTTTTTAGTTTCTTTATCCATACTCTATATAACTGAATTTATAGGTAAATGTAGGAAATTGTGTAGTCATTTTTAACGAAATATCTTTTTCTGAGAGCCTTTTTTATAATGCCTATCCTCTTTAAGTATTTTTGATGTTTTGTTAGAGGATATTGCGCCCCATTTTCTCTGAACAAGACCAACAGAGAAATTTCTTCACTTTTTGTATTAAATAAAAACCAAAACTCGTGTTTCAAGTGAAAGTAGAGAGCGACATGTATAAGGCAAACAGAAATTACTCTGTGTATGAGGGTGCTACCCCCCCCCCCGCTCTGGACACTTAAAGGTTTATAGTGCTGCGCTGAAAGTATTTATTGGTGGATTTGTGCTTGAGCAGTTCTTCTTAAGACGTTGGGGACAGAAAGTCAAACTTAAGCATAAAGAGGAGAGGGGTTGTGGATGGAGCAGCTCCCCTTATTTATGGAACATTTATATCAGTTTTAAGCATTAATGTCATTCATTATTTTTATCTGAATAAACCCGTTTTCTATTTGATTTTTGGTCGTTTTGATACCATACTCATACAGGATTACAGGGTTACCCACTGCGGCACAGTCTCGTGACGAGTAAAGAGGCTTCGTCGACGCCCTGTGTGCCATCAATGACCTTTGAGGATCTAAAGTCTAAGGTAAGGATTATCCTGAGTATGATTAAATAAAAAAAATACAAGTTTTTTTTAACCGAAAGTAACAAGAGACATTAAAACTTAAAACGAACAGAAATTATTCCTTTGTGCTGTCCCCTCCTCAACACCTCGTTCTTTACGCTAAAGTTTTTATTGTTTTAAAAAATAAAGTTGTGAGAAGAGTCAAACTTTAGTGTAAAGAGCAAGGCGTTGAGGGGGGACAGCCCCACAACGCCTGTTCGTTTAAGTTTTAATGACGCTCCTTACTTTCAGTTAAAAAAACTTTAAATCCCGTCAAATTTAATTTCTGATCGTTTTTGAATTAATGCAGCTTTAATTTTGGCTCACCGTACATGAATAATTAAAACGAAATTTGCATATTAATTTTTTTTTTTTTTTGGCTAAATGGCTTTCTCATAATTTTGTTCTCACTTAACTTACGAATTACTTATGTAACGAACTTCTATATTCGTAACTTTGTATTACGTATATTAGGGTTCTCGCCCCCTAGTCAATACCTTGCTCTTTACGCTAAAGTTCAAATTTTGTTCCGAATCTTTAAGAATGACCTATTAATCACAAAAGCCGTTAATTAGAATAAATAGCCTTGTTGAAAGTACAAAAGAGAAACTTTAGCGTAAAGAGCGATTTCATGACTAGGGGGTGAAGCCCCTTATATACGCAATAATTTCAGTTCGTTTTAAGTTTTGATGTTGCTCCTTACCTTCAGTTGGAAAAATTGTTGTTTTTTTATTTAATTTCTGATTGTTTTTTTTAATAATGCTGGGAAATCCGGCGCCCCTTCGTAGCCATTTCCCTTCCGCCATGTAAACTTCCTCCATGGAAACATCCTCCCATGTAGCACCCGACCCCCCCCCCCCAAATACCAGAAAAATCCCCCTGAAACTTCTGTATGCTTCCCAATAACCAATACTATATGTAAACATTGGGCAAAGTTCATTAGTTACTGTATTTTTCGACCATGCTGAACAAAATGGCTATCTCAAAATTTTTATCGGGTGACTTTGGGAAAAAATGAGTGTACGAGGGGGCCTAGTTGCCCTCCATTTTATTTGGTTACTTAAAAGGGTACTAGAACTTGTAATTGCCTTTCGAATGAGTCCTCCCGCGACATACTAGGACCACTGGGTCGAAACGATCACCCCTGAAAAAAAAAAAAAAAAAAAAAAAAAAAAAAAAAAAAAAAAAAAAAAAACAAGCATCCGTGATCTTTCTTCTGGCAATAAATACAAAATTCCACATTTTTGAAGATATGAGCTTGAAACTTCTATAGTAGGGTTCTCTGATACGCTAAATCTGATGGTGTGATTTTGATTAAAGTTCTATGATTTTTAGGGGGTGTTTTCCCCTGTTTTCGTAAATAAGGCAAATTTTCTCAGGCGTGCTACTTTTGATGGGTAAGACTAAACTTGATGAAACTTATAAATTTGAAATCAGGATAAAAATTTGATTCTTTTGATGTATCTATTGGTATCGAAATTTGATTTCTTAGAATTTCGGTTACTATTGAGCTGGGTCGCTCCTTACTTACAGTTTGTTACCACGAACTATTTGATATTCTTGTCTTTCTGGTTAGCTTTTTTGCAAGTTGCACTCAATTTTTTTTTTGGTCACTTAAAAAGGGCACTAGGACTTTTAATTTCCGTTCGATTCGGTTAGGAATATGAAACTTCCAGGGATGAGTCTATAGGCTAAAGTATATCACGGGAAGGTATTTTGAAGAACCTACCCCCACTTCTTCTTCCTCTAGAGGGTAGAGGGCTTTGATTTTGCCTACATGACAGGTACTATTACCTGTCATGTGGTGTAAACCTCATTAGCATAAACATCGCTCTTTACGCTAAATTTCAAATTCTGTTGCGATTCTTTAAGAATGACCCCTGAATCACAAAGGCCCTTAATCCTTGGCAGCGCAATAGCGCTGCCTAAGTAAAGAACGATGTTGGCACATTGTATTGTTCTTTTTTTCTAGACCAGGGCACTTCGCATCGAAGGAGTTGTCGTAGAAACTTCGAAAAGGGCTCATTCGATTTGAAATTGGAAAGGCTAGCGCCCTTTTTAATAGTCGAAAGTTATTGGAAGGCAACTAACACCCCTTCCACGCCTACCATTTCCCCAAACACATCCAATCAAAATTTTGAGATAGCCGTTTTGTTCAAAGTAGTTGAAAGTTCTGTAGATTAGGTCTTTGAGGATAAAAACCCCAGAGCCCTCAGGGCAAGGGTTGTAAGTTATGCCCTGGGGGCATATAAGGTTTTTATAGAAAGTGTTGTCGTAGAAACTTCAAAAAGGAAATTGAAATGGCTAGTGCTCTTTTTAATAGTCGAAAGTAATTGGAGGGCAACTAACCCCCCTCTCACGCCCATGTTTTTCCAAACACATCCAAAGAAAATTTTGAGATATTCATTTTGTTCAACATAGTTGAAATTTCTGGAAATTAGGTCTTTGAGGATGACACTTCCCCCAGAGCCTTCAGGGCTAAGGTTGTAAGTTATTCCCTGGGGGCATTTAAGGGGCATAAAAGGGCTCATTCGATTGGAAATTCAAAGGGTAAGTCCCCTTTTTAATACTCGAAAGTGATTGGAGGGCAACTAACCCCCCTCTCACGGTTATTTCGGGTATGTTTATTTTTAAATATAATTTAAATAAAACACGTTACAGTTACCATAACTAAAATAAAATATTCCAGTGTTCGAACCCTTTTAATAGTCAAAAGTGATTGGAGGGCAACTAATGGCCCTGTCACGCCCACAATTTCCCCAAACATATCCAATCAAAATTTTGAGATGGACATTTTGTTCAACGTAGTTGAAAGTTCTGGAAATTAGGTCTTTGCCAGCGTTGTCGTAGAAACTTCAAAAAGGACTCATCCAATTTTGAATTGAGAGGGCCAGTGCCCTTATTAATAGTCAAAAGTGATCGGAGGGTGAATGACCCCCCACCACGCCCATCATTTCCCCAAACACTTCCGATCAACATTTTGATATAAAAATTTTGTTGGACTTAGTTGAAGGGTCCAGAAATTATGTTTTTAAGTATGACAACCCCCTCACAGCCCTCAGGGCTAAGGTTGTAAGTTATTCCCTGGAGATATATAATGTTTTTATTGAAAGTGTTATCGTAAAAACTTCAAAAAGGGCTCTTTCGATGTGAAATTGAGAGGGCTATTGCCCTTTTTAATAGTCGAAAGTAATCGGAGGGAGAATTGCCTCCCCCTTCCACGTCGATCATTTCCCCAAACATTTCCGATCAACATTTTGATATGGTCATTTTCTTCAACGTAGTTGAAAGGTCTGGAAATTATGTCTTTGAGGATGGCAACCCTTCCCCCTTAGCCCTCAGGACAAGGGTCGCATGCCCTTGGGGCACATAAGGTTTTTATAGAAAGATTTGTCGTAGCTGCTTAAAAAAGGGCTCATTTGATTGGAAATTGAGAGACTAGTGCCTTTTTTTTTAGTCGGAAGTGATCAGAGGGCAAATTTTGATATAGCCATTTTTTTTCAGCCCATCAGAAATGTCTCGAAATTATGTCTGAGGATAACAAATCCCCCCAGCCCTAAGGACAAGGGTTGTAAGTTATGCCCTTGGGACATATAGGTTTTTTTATAGAAAGTGTTGTCATATAAACTTCGGAGGGGGCTCATTTGACTGATAATCAGACGCCCTAGTGCTTTTTTTAAGAGTCAAAGTGATCAGAGGGCAGCTACCCCCTCCAAAGTACACACACGTCGTATTGTCCCGAAATGCGCCTAATAGAAATTTTGAGATAGCCATTCTATTCAAAATAGTCTAAATATCATATAACAAGGCTTTTGGGGTTGAAAATAAAACCCAGAGATTCGGGGCAAGGGTTGTAAGTTATGCCCAGGGGGGCATGAGCGCCCATAAGGGGGGACGAGGGGGCTCCAGTCTCCCCCCTGGCTGAATAACGGTGTCATATATTTGTATTAATTAAAAAAAAAACTTTTTCCACAGAGTAAGTTTTCAAAGAAAAGTAGAGTTCTATTAAGTCAAAAATGGGCAGAAATAAAGTCAAACAATCTTCCAAGCGTAAAACTACCACAAATCACTATCAACAATTAAGAGAAACTCAAAACGAACAGAAATTTGATACATAGACAGATTTTACTAGGATTAATTGAGGCTGGGATTCGAGGAAGAATGCTAAAGTTCACAAAGAGCTATCTTGAAGACCTTGAAGTAAATGTCCGAGTGGGCAAAACTATTTCCAGTGAATTAACTCATGAAAAAGAGGAGTCCCTCAGGCCTCAGCTCTAGGTACAAATTATTATAACCTGGGTGAACATAACATACCTTAAGATGATGGTGACTCTAGTGCAGGAATTTTTGCTGATGACAATAACGATGTGGGTAGTGGGGAGAACTATTGAAGAAGTTGTACCTGTTATAAAATCTGTTCTTGAACAGCTTGAAAATTGGGCATTTGACATTGACTTGAAATTTTCAGCCCATAAAACAAAAGCTATGCTCATAACAAGAAAGAAATCGGTTGAAGTGCCATTCCTAACCCTAAATAGAGTACCCATCGAATTCGTGGACCAAATAAAGTTTCTGGGATGCACAATAGAGAAACGTTTGAACTGGAATCCGCATATTGAAAGTATTAAAGCAGCATGTATAAGAAGGATTAACATAATGAAGACATTAACAAGCAATCCAATGGGGAAGGAAAGCCAATTTCTTAATTCGGTTCTACACCACGTATATTAGGTCAAAGTTGGAATATGCAGCTGTAGTATATCATCCTGCAAATGAGTCATCTCTTAAAAAGCTAAATGTGATCCAAAATACAGCAATGAGGATTGCATTTGGAGCTAGGAAAACGACCCCAGTGTCATTCTTGCTATCAGAAAGATTTAGGCCTGGAAGATTTAGAAACAAGACATTGACATTGAGATATTTAGCAAAAGTATGGGGATCAGATTGAACAAATCCAGTGAAATCAAGGATTGTCAAACCAGGTCTGTATGTGAGTGCAAACAATTGTAGAAAGCAGAATCAATTAAATATCTATTCTAGGAAAGAGCTATTCAATTATGTGCTCAATTTGACCTAGAACTAAAGATCATAGATATGCTGCAAGTAACAGACATAGAGTTACCCCCTACCAAGGGAAAGCTGCAAAATTAAGTGCTCAACTATCATGGAGAAGAAATCAAACTTAAACTTAGCCACTAGCTTCAGACTGCTGATTGAGGAGTCATTCAGGGATTTCCTGGTTATTTATACTGACGGATCCAAAGTAGATGACTATAGCCCAGTCGGAGCTGCATTTGTTATACCAAAGAAAAATGTCACAGCACACTACAAGCTACCTAAACAAACGTCGATTTTTCAAGCTGAATTGATAGAAATAAAGGAAGCAGTGATGTATGTAAAAGAAAGTCTGAATGATTGTCCTAATGTGTTTATATGCTCGGATTCAAAAAGTGCACTAGAAGCCATTAGCAACACAAATAGAAGAGGTACATGGTCTAGGGAAGTAACTAGCTGTTATAGAGAATTAGCCACAATACCCCCAGGGCAGGAGGTTGTTTTACAGTGGTTTCCAGCCCATGTTGATATACAAGGAAATGAACTAGCTGACCAAGCTGCTAAAACGGCATCACTCTTGGTAGCCCTTTTACAAGGTGTGAGACTCCAACTCAGATTATGATGATTGAAGAGATTGTAAAAAAGCAACAGCAGTACTATTTTGAGGAAAATCGTAACCTCTCTGGAAACTGGTTCACAACACGTAAAATCACAAGAAAGTCAGAAGTAAAACTTTATAAGAAGCTAATAAGGAGAGAAGGAACCATAGCCTTTCGTCTAAGGTTCAGACATGCAGGTAGGTTACTCGTTCATATCTTGCAAAATTTTGTGGAGAGGAAAGAACTTGTGACTATTGTGACAGTGAAGATACAGTTGAACATATTTTAATTGAATGTGATCATTACATGCACCAGAGAGGTCCCATTGAATCATCCTTCAAGGAACAAAAGGAAAATATTTCAGTGAATCTACTTCTGGGTGGTTTTTCGAGTGATGATATAAATACCACAGTCGTACGCTTAGTGGTGCAGTGGTCCACAGTCGTACGTAGAGCGTTTCTGTTTAGCTCTACGTTTTTCTGTTTTTCCAGGGACCTTTCTGTTTGGCTCTATGTCCATTCCCTTATCATCCGGTTGTACATTTTTTTTTTAATTTTATTGAAGATAAAATTAAAAAAAAATTAATAGAATTAAAAAAGTTAAACTAAAGATATATATATATAAAAAATAAAAAGGATTATAGAAAACCATCGATTTGAACGACGTAACATTTCAAACAAGGTAAACGAGCAGTGTCCCCACTATCTTTAAACTTTGTGGGGCTTGCCCAAAAGAAAGTTGAGTGCTCTGAAATTTCCCTAAAATTAACGTTCGTAAATACATAATTTATTAAGTTCAATTTTCAGGGATTTGGGCAATCCATATTCGTTTGGGGAAACCCCCTAACAATTCAGGGATAGTGGAACCAAGGTATATGAGAAACCGCCGATGTTATCATATATTTAAAAAAAAAAGAAATCTACCTGCCCTGTTTAAAAATGACCTATATTTCAGATTTATTTGACACTTAATGAGCTATTAGATTGCAAAAGTAGCAATCCCCCCCAAAAGTAAATATTGCCCGAGCCTTTCACAAAGCAGTTTTTAACATAGTTCTGTAATCGGTCGTAATCTACATGCAATCATTTCCATGTTGTTACAAGTTATTGTTAAATGTAATACTACACTAGGTATAGACTATATGTTACGTGATATCATACGTGGGATAAAAAAAAGAAAAAAAAGAAACCAAGATGACTGTAAGGCTCATAAGCGATGACAGAATAGGAATGATCGAAGTTTAAAATGCAGACAGTTTAAACAGTGAAACGAGAACAGATTTTACGCTGTATCTATTAAAAAAAAAAATAATAATAATAAAAAAAAATCATATGAGTAGAAGCCTAGCCGGCGGTATTGGGAAGTATTAACTTCCCAAGTGTGAAAAATCCTATTTTTAGGTTTTCTTATCAAGATGGTTGCAATTTGCAACCTGAACTTTTTTCTTTTTTTTTTCTTTTTTGCAAATTTAAGATGCATCTGATACCTACCATTACGACCAAAAATTTGTAATCTGTTAGAACGAATTTCTGTTTCTAGAAGACGTAAATTCCTCCAAATTTATCAATTATAAAGAATTCTTTGAATCAACTGATAAAAATTTATGGTGAATCAGTACTGATTTTCCAATGGAAAGACTCGTTTTAAACTTCTGAAAATAGAAAGCCATAGAACTGATAGTGCTTTTCATATTCAATAACGTGGTGGCATGCCAAGATAATTAGGAAAAATGGTGCCATCTGTTTTCATACAATTTTTTTTGTAAAGGTATTTTTTTGTGATTTCGTGCATTTTTTATTTATTTAAATTATCTTGCTTGAGATATCGCGCTCCATTTATTCTAAAAAGAGCAGCAAAATAATGTTTCCCTTCGTAGATTTGAACAAAACAACTTTAAATAATGGAAATTCCTTTAAGGTTGAAAGGAAATCCCTTTTTGCAAACATATAGCTCTTCTAGCTAATGTCTTAGAAAAAAGCTCGTATTTCAGAATAATCATTTTTTATTTCCTAGATTGTGTTATGTATCGAATGGATTTAGTGTAAGCGGAATTTGAAAGGCGTTGTAGAAATGAAATTGGAACATAAATTATGAGGTCAATTTAAAAAATGGCTTCGGGGTTGATCCTCATGTCTTTTTAACAGATATTTGGAAGTTATTGCCCTATATTTTGCACCAGGGTGAAAGAACTGGTTTCCCCTATATAATCTCACATTGACTAAGCTGCAATATATTTCAATTTTGGAGCTTATTAATTTTTTTGTTGCATTCAAGACATGACAAGATTAGAGGTTGAACCACATTTTGTGTATGCAATTAAATACTATCAAAAGAAGAAAACAGCTATCATGCATCAGGTGGGGACTATCGCCCCTCTCAAATCTCTGCTTTTATGTTAGAATATGATTCTTGTTTGCTTAAAACAAAAAAAAAATACTCAATTTAGAAAAGATTTCTGTGATGTTAAACAAATTTTCCTAGTATGAACAATAAATATGGGGTTAATTTCGGAAACGGTTTCAAGAATTATCGAACCTCGAGTTTTAACTCGGCATTCCAGCCGGTTCCCGATTCAACAACTCCATGTTGGACAGGGGAGAGAACACGATGGCTGAAAAGAGTTTGTAGCAGATTAGCAGGTTGAACCTAGAGTTCTGAAAACGCATGATGCAGAGATGGGCATCAACCCGTGTCAGAACGTGTTGTCTAAAAACGAGACTCAACCGATGTTTTTGTTATCATGGTTGCAGCGGTAGCTGCAACCTGATGCAACTTGAACGAAACTTGATGCAACTTATATATTTAAGATCAGCATAAAAATCCGATTCTTTTGATGTATCTATTGATATCAAAATTCCGTTTCTTAGAGTTTCGGTTACTGTTGAGCCGAGTCGCCTCTTACTTACAGTTCGTTACCACGAACTGTTTGAAAAGCTTGAAAGTATAAAACAACATCATCATTGCAATAATTCTGGTCCAAGACCCTTAACTGGAGGCTTGCAAGAACATCTCCTGTGTGTTCCTCCTCCAAGCCCCCTTAATAACTTACGCAATTAAGGTACAAAAATCAGTATATCAGGTTCTGTTAGAATAGCGGTGGACTTCAAATTAGAGTGTCTTGGGTTCCATTCCTATTTGTGTTTTTTTTCAATCACGGTTTTTTTCCCCTTCTATATCATTATTTTCAGATAATTTCACTGTTTTTTATAAATGTGATGCACTCATTTTTTAAAGCATATCCCGGGAAGGTATTTTGTCAAGCATTGTAATTGAAAAGGGAATAGAGGTCATCCAGTTCATGGTTTGCAACGAAATTCTTAGTAGATCACTAAATCCATACCCCAACGTATGGCATAATTTTGTCAAAATCCTGTGCGGGAGGGGGGGGGGGGTAGAATCTGGAGCCAATTTTCCCAAATCAAGTGAAAATGACAGAGAATACTTAAAAAACGAGCATATAGTAATAAAAAAGGTAAAAATGTACTAAAGAAAGCTGACCTGTTTCAGTGGATGCTTGAATTATGCAGGCTTGTCTTAATTTTGACAGCATTTTTGGAGAAACTCAATTTCACCTGGGTGGAGCCTGGGGGAAAACTGTGGTCTAGGAGAGGCAGTTGCTCCCTCTGTCCCATAGGAAATTATGCTCCTGACCACAACCCCTTGCCACTTAGTGGTTGAAGAAGCATAGGCATGTGGTTCTGAAACCACTCAAATTTGTATATTCAAAGAAGGATTACTTATTGTTGTACTTGCTTATTCAAATTATTTACTTGACATTTCCGCTGTAATATACTCCCCATACGCAAGATTCTGCATCCAAAGAGGAATAAAAACCAATGAAAACAGTTCTGTAGAAGAATTCAGGTAATTCTTCTCAATGAAAACGAACTTAGTGTATAATACCATTTATCGTACCTACACAAGAAATGATCTTTAATGAAAATAAACTTAGTTTATAATACGATTTATCGTACATACACAAGAAATGATCTTTTTTGAAATGTCGATTCATTTGTAAGTAATAAATGGTGTTTCTATTTAGGGACAGGTCAAATAACTCCCTAAAGCTAAAGGCACATTTCTGTTCAGTTGGCAAAATTTCCCACAAGCCTGTCAATATGTAAACCTGTCCGATTAGTTAACCTTTTGTGTCGAAGCTACTTGCCTTGAGCTACTTTCTTAAGTGCTACTGAATTTAATTTTTAAAACAAAGAATTAAAGGTCTTTTTTTTCTTTAAAAAAAAAATACGAAAAGAAACGACACTATTTTTCCCTAAATTGCAGGTTATTAGAAACTATATAAAAAAATAAGTTTTGAACTGAAACTACTGAGCAACATTAAAACGTAAAACGAACAGAATTTATTCCATAAAACAAAACGATCATGGCAGTGTTGTTTCTAAACTAAATTTTAATCAAAAACGAGCAGAGATTAATTTAAAAAAACAAGCTTTTTCCGAGGGAAGTAAAGAGCAAAGTTGAAATTTAAACGAACAAAAATTATCACTTCACAGCCTATCTAACATATATCAATAAAACTAATGCAAATAAATCAACTGGTGATATTTCCCTATGTTTGTAGGATTACAGAAAACTAGCGCTTTACTGAAAACAAAACAATATAAGAGTTTTGGTACGGTAAAAACAAACATTTAAGGGCACTTTTAACAGTACAAAAGTAAAGCATTTTTAGATTGTTGCTTTATTTATTTATTTTTTCGTTTAATTTGGCATCATTTCTGAACAATGAGCTCAGTTTAATGATTGACTGTCATTTTGGATCTGAAAAAAACATTTCATGATTATTTTGTAGACAAGTTCAAAGTGAAGGAATCTTATTAATATTAAGACTACAGACTGAGGCTACGTTTGGCTACGTTTTTACTTTCGACTCCTAGATAAATATTCTTTTTTTATATACTTGACATTTGTGTTTTCAGCAAAGTACTAGTTTTCTGTAATCCTACAAACATAGGGAAATATCACCAGTTGAGTTATTTGCACTAGTTTTATTGATATATGTTAGATAGGCTGTGAAGTAATAATTTTTGTTCGTTTAAGTTTCAACTTCGCTCTTTACTTCCCTCGGAAAAACTTTGTTTTTTTTTAAATAATTATTGTTAGCGCCCATTTTCACGAAGATGAGAGCTGGATGGAAGTCATGAATCCCCGTGAACTGTGTTTTTGCACTGTATGTGCTCAAGGAAATTATGTTTTTGCTTCCATTCTCATCTTAACGATCTCTTCAGTGTTTCCACTTCAAATTTTTTGAAATCCCTAAAAGGCTGGTGGAAAATTCCTAAAAATCCCCATTTTCAATACCAAAATCCCTAAAGGATTTTCTGACTTCTTTCCAAGTCAATAGTAAAGTCTTGTTATGCTGACTTTTAATAGCATTTTTTCAACATGGCTTATTTTGCAACTCAAGACCTTTTACTTGTACCAAAATATCTTCTTTTGAGATTTAGAGCAATGCTTTGTATTTATCGACTAGTTAAGTTCGGTTTTGATTTATAGATTCCGGTGCCATATTTCAGATTCAGGACTATATGAATATATTTTTATTTATTTAAGATAAGATAATATTTATTTTCAGAAGGCTATCACAAGCCTTAATTGAGCCGAATTCGCTTCATATGTCTGAAAAGAAAAAGAAAACAAAGAAACAAATAATACAGCAAGACAAAAGTAAAAGAAACACTAATCAAGCATAAAAATGGTCAATAAAAATTTAACACAAAAGAAAAAGAAAAAAAAAGTTCCAAGTCCAAGAACTAAAATGAACTTTATGTGATTAATGGCAAAAACAGAAACAGAAAGGGTGGGGAATAAAACAAAATCAAAGCTACAAGAAAATTATTTGTTTTCCTTTGTCATTATTTTTTTGTTCTCTATTACTATTTTTGCAGCACCCATGTTTTCATTTGAAATGGTATAATGGATTGGCATGAATGATACCCAGCCGGTCGCTTTTTCAAGCATTATTATTGTTTTGACTTGTTTTAGTATTGAGTTGTGCTGATATTAATAACAATGATTGAAAAAAAAAGAAAAAATTATCTGTTGACGGACCTATCGAAAGGTGACTGAAAATATGAAACCCAAGGATAGAAAGTTGCTTAAAACGCACTTGGAGCAATGCAGACAATGAAAAATCAGTAGCGTAATTTCTTCAAATCCTGGGGGGGGGGGGGGGGCAAATTTGGAGCCAATTTTCCCAATCAAGTGAAAATGACAGTAAAAACTGAAAAATGAGTCATATATTACCATAATGGCAAAGAAATACTAAAGAAAATTGGCCTGTTCCACTGGATACTTGAATTATGCAGGCTTATCTTAATTTTGACAAGATTTTTTGCAAAAACTAAATTTCAGCTGTTGGGGCGGGGCACTGAGACCTAGGGGGGTACTTGGGTCTGGAGGTGGCATTTGCCCCTCCTGCCCCGTAGCAAATTACGCCCCTGGGTAAAATATAAAACAATACTTAGGCATTGTTCACATTCGTGTAGTAAGGTGCAGTAAGGCGAAATAAATTAAGTACGAGAATTAGATTTCAACTTTATGTTCTATTACGCATGACCAATCAGGGTGCTTAATTAGTAGCGCCAGCAAGTCAGTGGGTATGGTGGTCAAAATAAACAAATATTTATTTTATATGGTTATTTTTGGTAATTTGTGTTATAAGGCCTCACTGCTTATAACACCAATGTGAAAAACCTATTACTACTACTACTACTAACAACTCACCGCAGCACCAAGCCTCCTGAGGCCAACACAGCTACGCACGCTTCTCCTCCACCCCAATCTATTCAAAGCCTCCCTTTTTACACCCGCCCACGAAGTTCCCATTTCCTTTAAATCTTTCTTTATGACGTCCTCCCACCCCAGACGAGGATGACCTGCTTTCCGTTTAGCCCTAGACGGTTGGCCGAAAAGAACAATTTTCGGCAATCTGTCATCCTTCATCCGCACAACGTGTCCTAGCCACCTCAACCTTTCTTTCATTATAGCCCTAGAGTGATATTGAACCACATTTTTCGTATAGCCTATTGTTTGACATACGGTCAGTCAGCCGGGTGCCCAGAACAATCCTTAAGCAATTTTTCTGGAAAACATCTACCAATTCTTTATCCGCTTTTCGGAGCGT
The DNA here is from genome assembly GCA_029168905.1 of Artemia sp. Kazakhstan ARC1039. Lineage (NCBI taxonomy): Eukaryota > Metazoa > Arthropoda > Branchiopoda > Anostraca > Artemiidae > Artemia > Artemia sp. Kazakhstan ARC1039. The sequence continues at coordinate 39,646 of JAQQPU010006867.1, forward strand.
CCATGCTTCAGAGCCATATTTGACCACTGTCATCACTGTAGCTTCTAATATTCTAATCTTTGTTTGCAGACTTATCTTCCTATTCTACCAAACTTTTTTTAACTGTGAAAAAACACCCTGATCCTTGGCTATTCTACTTTTAACATCTTCACTGCTCTCACCATCATTACTAATAATATTAACAAGGTAAGTGAAATTGCCCCCTGATCAATCTTTTCTTTACCCAACGTCACCTTTTCATCTTCACTTATTCCTAGCCTTAGTGACTTAGTCTTCTTAACATTAATTTTCAAACCTATTCTAGCACCCTGTACTCGCAAAACCTCTAAAACTTCATTCATTTTGCTCACACTTTCATCTAGGATGCTTAAATCATAAGCATAATCTAAGTCCGGGAGAATTTTTCCTCCCCATTTGATTCCATGGTCTCTCATTGCCTTTCCTATGCTCCTTAAGACAAAGTCCATCAAAATAATCCATATAAAGGGGGATAGAACAGTAGAGATGCCTCAGGAGGTCCGAGCGGGACTCCTTATATGGGCATAGAGTCATTAGGGAGAATGATTGCGTAATGGGGTCAATGACCTCTTTCTCCAGGTGTGTTTTTGGCACGCTCTCAGCGAATGTCAATGTTGTTGTTGTTGTTTTGAATAGAGTCATTAGGGAGAATGATTGCGTAATCGGTCAATGACCTCTTTCTTCATGACCTCTTTCTCCAGGTGTGTTTTTGGCACGCTCGAGGCGAATGTTATGATCCAGAAATAGGAAATAGATTGTTTCCGGGCAAAGTTAATTAATGTCTGACAGATGACGTCAAGTTAATTAATGTCTTTGGATTTCGAACAGAAATGTTTCCGAGGCAAATTTTAGATCACACATGACAGATGATGTCATGATTGATTGAATTGTCTCCGGCGCGAAATTTATTAATGTCTGGAGTTCTTCCAGAAGAACTGTCTCTGTGCGAATGTTTAGATCTTAGCGCGCGAAAAGGTTTCCAAATAATTTGAAATGCATTAGCGCAGAGATGCCAAATAATAGGAACACGCTGAATTACGTTTAGGGATTATTTGGGCGAAACTGTTTTAGACAGGTTATGGAATTATTTCGGCGAAACAGTTAGAGACATTTTAAAAGATGATTTTTGAAGAGATTTTGGAAGAGGATTTGAGTGTGGTCGTTATAATACACAAGTTTCATTTGAACAGTGTTGTGAGGTCCTCTACCCCAACCCCAAAGGTTCCGATCCCTCTACCCCAACCCCGAAGGAAGCCACCGGTCTTCAAAGGTCCACTGGGCTCCCAAAGGGCCCCCGGCTCTCAAGGTTCCCCCAGACCCCCCC
>JAQQPU010006868.1:3800-22310 GCA_029168905.1 Artemia sp. Kazakhstan ARC1039
CGCTCTTTATTCCGTATATGAAATGGGCTGTCCCCTCCTCAACGCCTAGCTCTTTACGCTAAAGTTTTTTATTGTTTTAAAAAATAAAGTTGTGAGACACAGTCAAACTTTAGCGTAAAGAGCGAGGCGTTGAGGAGGGGACAGCCCATTTCATATACGGAATAAAGAGCGAGGCGTTGAGGAGGGGACAGCCCCTTTCATATACGGAATAATTTCTGTTCGTTTTAAGTTTCAATGTCGCACCTTACTTTCAGTTTAAAAAACTTGTTTTTTTTATTTAATTTCAAAACAAAGGAGGAGGTTGTGGTGACAACTGGCTGTTATGCCCTAAACACCTTTGCGATGAAAGGTTGGCATCTTTTGCTAGCTGTTGTGCCTATTATTATTATTATGTTGTGCCAAGTGTTCTACACACGTTCAAAATGTCGTCGGCATAATCGATCAGAGAAACATTGAGACCTCTAAAGATACATGCAGACTGAACCGGTTCTTGCGATGAAATAATACTATTATTGAATAGCGGTGGCGAAGTAAGTACCCCTTGGCGTATTCCCTTCTCTACGGGTAGAAGACTAGAAGATAGGGCTAAAGCAGACGGTACATTTACACGCGCTTTTAATTTACTATACATATTCCTCAGTGCGCGTAAAATAGACTTAGCCTATTGCGCGTAAAATAGACTAGCACTAAGCCTATTTACAACAAGCTATTCAAATAACTTGCACAGTACAGGCGCGACAGTTATCGGGCGGTAAGAAGAACACTGCCCCCAATATTTTCCCTTTTTTAGTACAGGACTAATTACACCCATGCAAAAGTGGTCTGGATGACTCGTATCTCCCATATCTACATTTTCTTTATAAATTCCACCACCTAAAGTGCTAAATGGTACTAAAAATGGCGCTATTGATTCCATGTCTCCAGTGGAAAATCTAGGGGTTAGTGGGCTGCCAGAACTTCTTAGAGATATGTTAAATGGCTGATTTGAAAGCTATTACTCACATTACGGGCTATTAATCAGTTTTTCTATACGTAAGTGCCAAATAGCACAAAAAACGGCACTTTTGGTGCCATGTCTCAAGTGGAAAAGCTGGGGCTAGTGGGCTATCAGTACTTTTTAGAGTGGCGTTTAATGGCCCATTTGAAAGCTATTGCTCATATCTACGTGATATTTATCAATTCTAAGATCCGTAAGTGTGATATAGCACTAAAAACAGTACTTTTGATGTCACTTCTAAAGTAGAAAAGCTTGAAGTATAAAACGAAATGAGTGTTGTAATATTTATGGTCCAAAACCCGTATCTGAAGGTTTGCAAGAACACCTACCGTATGTTCCTCCTCCAAGCCCCCTTAATAAGCTATGGAATTAAGGTAAAACAACAAATATATCAAATCACATTATTAGAGGAGTGGTTCTGTTAGTAAAGCTGTCGACTTCGAAATAGAGTGTTTTGCGTTCGATTCCTGCTTGAGTGTTTTTTTTTTCAATTATGGTTTTCCCCCTTCTATACGATCATTTTCAGATAATTTCGCTGTTTTTTAAATTTGATGCACTCATTTTTTAAAGCATGTCCAAGGAAGGTATTTGGTCAAGCAATTTGATTCAAAAGGAATAGAGGTCGTCCAGTTCATGGTTCGCAACGACATTCTGAGTAGATCTCTAAATATATACCCCAACGAATGGCGTAATTTCGTCAAAATCTTGTGGAGGGAGGGGGTCAGAGTTGGAGTCAATTTTGCTAAATCAAGTGAAAGTGACAGATAAAAATAAGAAACTAGCCGTATAGTAATGCGAAAGGTGAAGATGTACTAAAAAAAACTCACCTGTTTCAGCGGATGCTTGAATTATGCAGGCTTATCTTAGTTTTGACAACATTTTTGGAGAAACTAAATTTCAGGTGGGAGCGGTGGCAAACTGGGGTCTGGAGGAAAACTTAGGTCTGGGAGGAGAAGTTGCCCCCTTTGCCCCATAGCAAATTACGTCCCTGGCCCCAGCCCCTTGCCACTAAGTGGTTGGTGAAATGTAGGCATGTGGTTCTGGAACCACTCAATTTTGTATATTAATTCGAAGGATTACTTATTGTTATACTTACATATTCAAATTATTTACTTGACAATTCCAACGTAATATTCTCTCTATACGTCAGATTGTGCATCCAAAGAGGAAGAAAGACAAATGAAAACAGTTCTGTCCAGGAGAATTCAGGTAATTCTTCCCAAAACTTTTGAAATGAAAACAAACTTAGTTTGTAATACCATTTACCGTACATACACAAGAAATGATCTTTTTATGAAATTTTCATTCATTTCTGAGTAATGAGTGGGTTTTATTTAGAAACAGGTCAAATAAATGCCTAAGGCGAAAGGCACATTTCTGTTGAGCTAGCGAAAGTTTCCACAAGTATGTTGATACACAAACCTGTCCGCTCAGTTAACCTCTTGTGCCGAAGCTACATGCTGGAGCTACTTTCTTAAGTGTGACTAAATTTAATTTTTTAAAACAAAGAATTAAAGATCTATTTCTTATTTTTTAAAACTTTTTTTTACAAAAAGAAATGATACAATGTTTTCATATTTTCCCCCAATTTAAACTTACTTTTTCCTTCAATTCTTTTACGGCTTCTTAGTTCAGCTCCTTAATAAGGGATGGGGAGTTTTATTGGAGGTAATGAGAAATTATATAAAAAATAAGTTTTCAAATGAAACTAAGGACCAACATTAAAACTTAAAGCGAACAGAAATTATTTCGTATAAATAGAAAAGGTCATAGCAGTGTTGTTTCTAAATTAAATTTTAATCAAAAACGAGCATAAATTAATTTTTTTTTTAAAGTTTTCTCGACGGAAATAAAGAGCGATTTGAAAACTTAAAACGAACAAAATTTATTACTTCACAGCTTATCTAACATATATCAATAAAACTAATACAAATAAATCAATTGGTGGTATTTCCCTATGTTTGTAGGATTACAGAAAACTAGCGTTTTACTGAAAACACAAAACAATATTGGAGTTTTGGTACGGTAAAAGTAAACCTCTTAAGAACACTTTTAACAGTATAAAAGTAAAGCATTTTTAGATTGTTGTTTTATTTATTTTTTTCGTTCAATTTGGCATCAGTTTCTGCAAAATGAGCTCAGTTCAATGATTGGTTGTCGTTTTGGATCTGAAAAGAACATTTCATAATTATTTTGTAGACATGTTCGAAGTGAAGAAATCTTATTAGTACTAGGACTACAAACTTGCTTTATAATTTGTATTACGACTTATAATCCTCCGTTTTATAAAGAGAAATAATTGGATTTTCATAGTTCATATTACGGTTGATGTGTTCTTCATTTCGAGTAATATAAGGTGAGACCAAGTGCTCCTGTAGGACTCTGAAAAGCATATAGAAGAATACAATGGTTCAAAAAAGGAGAAAAAAAAGTGAACAAAAAGAAAGAATACAAAGAAACAAAAAGAATACACACAAGGAAAACATACTATTTCGAATTACATACAGACACGAGTAATACAAATAAGATACAGATATTAACAAACCGATAATCTGCTAACACTGATTCAAATATAATACAAATGAAATAAACACTTTCTTATACCCTATAATCCTTTGACAATTATTAGTGATAGGTTTAAATCCAAAAAACGGTGTTTATACCAAGAACTCTAAATCAAGACCAATGCTTCCACTTTGTTCCTATCAGATTTCTGTTCGGTTTGTTTAAAAATCCCCAAAATTCCGAAACCCGGCCACAGAAAATCTGACTTTTTTCCTGACACCATATGGGTCTAAAATCCAACAAATTTCCGACTCCAACCGAAAAATATGACAATATTCCGTCGCAGAGGAATCTTCTTTTCAAGAGACAAACTTTTACACTTGTCTGTCCAACGGCTTCTCCTCCCTCAATGGTAACATATATACCCTCACCATTTCAAAAGAAAAAACTAATTTTTCACACCTAACTCACACTCATTTTTATTCTTTTTCATATTTTATAAATTCATATAAAATCCTTTTTTTCTCCTCAAATACAAATCAAACTTTCACCATTTCTTCTTTTTTAACTGCACTTTTTTTAACTACACAGTACACACTCGTCTGCCGACACGTCAGCTTTTACAGTTTTTATTATTTTTAAGAGTGACACATGTTTCTTTTCATGCCAACCTTCGTCTGCATAATTGAGGTAAGGGTCACACTTTTAAGCGAGTTCCTATGATCTGTTTTATCATCTTTCAAGGTTGAAAAGAACCTCTCCACAAAAACGTTAGAAAATTCCAAGGTCAGACGGCAGTGGACAATGGCGACTATGTAAGGGAACCTCTGAGTACCATTTGCTGTTTTTATAGAAGCCACGTGACGCCAAAAATCACAGACATCTGTCACATTTGGAAGATCAAAGAGCAGTAGACTCCGTCATTCCTGAACTTTCTTTCTTCCATCCCATGACGGTGCACTATATCTTGGTAGAATCATTTGCAGAAGACCAATTGCACCTATGTCCAAAGCTATCGTAGGGTCAAGGATTTCGCAAATCGTAAATAGTTCGTTCTCAAACTAGATTTGCTGCTTGATTTGCTTCACGGCCTCCATATTTAATTTACGAGCACATTTATAGATGACTTTCACTTCATGTTCATCTGCTTTGTTTTGGGATTTGACTGCAAGGTTTGAAGACACTCTGAGCTGCCATCCCCAAGTACATATCATCAGCTAGAAGGTATTTACTTGCTTTGTCAGGGTCGAGAGCCAAAGGCGACGTTGATCTAATGTAGAAAGTCTTCATGAAATCCATGGTCAGTTCTCTCAGAGGCATCTCCACCTCTAATTTATTTTGTTGAACCAAAGTTTTTCACTTTGGAAAATAATATTAAAATTTGTAGACAGCTCCAGCACATAGAGCTGGAACTCAAGCTGAATCCAAAAAAGTTGATTCTTTAGGGCTTGCAATGCCCTATCATTTGCGTGATTCGGATGCTCTGCTGCTACTCCCTGGAAGTAGCTACTAAGCGCATCCCAATTATGCAATTGTCACTCAGCGCACATCCAAAGAGACGGCCAATGTAGTTGACCTGGGTTAAGCATATTCAGGACTGGGGGGGGGGGGCCGTAAACTTTTGATGGAATTTGAACACGGAGTATCTGAGTAAGTTTGTAATAATGAAAACAGTTTGATAGTCAGTAAAGTCCCGTAAAGTCATCATGTAGAGTTAGTTCCCTTGACTAAGTTCAGTATAACCAGTGACATTTCTTTTAAATTGTTATGAAAGATTGTTGCTGGGATGAAATAATTGATCTTATGATTTTAGTGGGCCAAGACCCAAATTGCTTGCTTCTTTTTGGCTGGCTATTTCTTCAGATTTTTCAACATTTTGAACCTGTGAGTAGTCACAGTTGCTTAGTTCTCCTGTTCTTTGTTGACAGCGAGCCAAGTTATTTGATCTTTCTTTTCTAATTTTCTACTGGCAAAATGTCTCGCCTTAAAAATTCTTAGATTAGATCCCAAATTGCCAGCAGCAGCAAACACACATATGCAAATTTTCTTCTTAAAAATTACTATAAGACGGGTCCAACAATTTTGCTAGTTTGAAAATCCTTCTCCAGTAAAAAACCGAAAATCTAGAACTAATAAAAATTAGACAAAACGTCCGTTTTTACTGAAAATCTGACAAAATTCCGAAGCATGACACGATTTTTTTTTTCCAGCAAGAGGGCCAAAAATCCGATATAATGGAAGCACGATCGAGACTGAGGCTGTTACTTCATCTGTTTTAGAAAATAAACTATGTCCTTCAAATAACATCAAATTTTTATTTTTTATAAAAGGCAAACTTTTAATCTTTTCGTGATTTTTCAACGACTAATTGATAGTTGACAAGAATTTTTACCTGTACGGTTGATACAATCCTGCTTAAGGTACGATGCTGCTTAGCATTTGGTGGTTGAACAGTCACATCCTCAGATATGGAAATGGTGGCTATTTCATCCTTTTCAAGAGGCCTTATTTCGTTGTTTCTCCCCTATGAAAACACAATGAGAAATGTTAAGTTTCATAGCTTTTATTGCGCAAGCGTTAAACCATGATAATCAAACAGTGCGCGGTAACGAACTGTAAGTAAAGAGCAATGCGGTTCAATAGTAATCGATACTCTAAGAAACAGAGTCCTGATAACAATACATACATCAAAAGAACCGAATTATGATCTTTATCTTAAATATATAAAATTCATCAAATTTAATGGTTCTCATCAAAAGTTATGAGCCTGAGAAAATTTGTTCAATTCTTGAAAATGGGGGGAAACAGCCCAAAAAAATTAAGTGATCTTAACAAAAATCACTCGATTAAATTTAGCATATCAGAGAGCCCTATTGTAGAGATTTCAAGCACCTATGTCCAAATACGTGGAAATTTGCATTTTTTGCCAAAAGGAAAATCACGGATGCGTATTTTTTCCCCAGGGGTGATCACATCGAAGCAGTGATCGTAGAATATCGAGAGAGGGCTCATTTGATCAGAAATCAAAAGTTCTAGCGCCTTTTTTTAGTGACCAGAAATATTGGGGGCAGCTAGACCCCTTCCCACGCTCGCTCATTTTTCCCTAAAGTCACCCGATCAAAATTTTGAGATAGCCATTTTGTTCAGTATAGTCGAAAAAATATAATAACTATGTCTTTGAGGAGGACGTAACCCTCAGAATTGCCCGAGAATGGGCTGCAAGTCATAAGCTTGCCCATTGTTTACATACTAATTAAAAATAAACTTTCCGAAAAATAAGTTTTTCAAAGAAAAGTAAAGGCCATTTTAAACTTAAGCTCAGCAGATACAAATACCTTTTAAAATTGAAACTCAAAACGACCTGAAATTACTATTAAAGAATAAATACAACACAAAACGAACAGAAATTAGTTAAACAATCATAGCAAAAACATACAACAAGTAATAATATAAATGAATAAACAGATCTTAAAGCGAGTAATGCTCAGATTGAATATGAATATCAAGCTTAAAACGAAAAAAAATATTTTCCTATTAAAGTATAAATGAAACTTAAAACGAACAGAAATTAAATAAACAATCAATGCAAACAAACATACAATAGACTATTAATGTAGATCAATAAATAAATCTTAAAACGAGTGAAACTTAAATTGAATATGCAAATCAAGCTTGAAACGAGCAAAAATCACCACAAACAAGTGTTTGGGTATGACCTCCTTCTCTCACTGTAAAAGTCTAAAACCTACTGCGTCATTGGCGCTTTACTGACAACCAATATTATGACAAACATTTTCTTTTGTACTTAATATTGAAAATAAACATTAAAATTATAGTAACATTTTGAACTGATGAGCTTTCAGCAATTAATATCATTATACATCAAATATTCAGTCTAATTTATTAGCTCTTTTTAAAGTTGTTAAAGATGAATATAGTTTCCTTACAAACAAGTATTTGGATACTGCCTCCTTTCCTAACTGTAAATAAAAACCAAAAGCCTACTGCGTCATTGGCGCTTAACTGAAAACGGATTATATTACAAATATTTTCTTTTCCAGTTCTTACAGTATTGAAAATAAAAATACAATTACTGTGAAATAAATTCTTGAACTGATAGATATATCAACAATTAATACCATTATACATCAAATATTCAAATTGATGTTGTTTATACTCTCCAAAACTGTTCTTCGGTCTCTGTTGACTCTTTAAAAGTGAACTAGAACTTTCTATTTTCAATGAAGTGACCCCTCGCTGAAGTTTATACGAGTATCCCATCTATAAGAACTATATATATCCCCAGAGTATAACTTACAACGCCTATCCCTGGGCCCTGGGGGGTTGTGTCGACCCTGGAGTTTTAATATCTGATGGTTGAACTATTTTTAACATAGTGGTCACCTAAAATTTTTATCGGATGGGTTTATCCATCCGATACCCACAAAGGATTGGAGGCCGGGAGGGGCTAGTTGGCCTCTGATCTTTTTTCACTCTGAGAAAATGAACTCCACTTTTAATTTCCATTCAAAAGAACCCTCTCTGAAGTTTATGCGAGCATACCTTCCATAAGAACCATATATTCCCCCGGAAAAATACTTACAACGCCTGCCCAGGCCCCGGGGGTGTCGACATAGGAGTTTTTCTTATCTGATCCTTGAACTATTTTTAACGAAATGAGCATACGTAAGGGAGTTTTTGTTATATGATCTTTGAACTATTTAAACAAAATAGCTACCTCAAATTTTTATCAGATGTATTGGTTAGGTTAGGTTAGCCTACGTACGCGCGCGTACGTAGGCTAGCCTAACCTAACCTAACCTATGGTTTTGGTATTTCAGTGCAATAACGTACGCGCGCGTACGTAGGCTAGCCTAACCTAACCCAAATTATGGTTTTGGTATTTCTGTGCAATAATGTGGGATTTTGTGGTTAAGTTACTTTAGTATTGTCATCAATATCTATTGTTTTTTTTTGCATGTCTCTCACACTATAGCCGTGTGTCTGAGGGACTGTGCTGCCATCTAAAGCTATAGCTTGGTAGATGGCAATAGTAGTCTTTCTTGATTCTGTGAACTTTTTTCCTATTAATTTTGACACTCAGTCAATAATTATTGGTTTTAAGAGTCTGCTAGTAGTATCGATTTCTTTGAAAATTCTTTTTTCGTACATCTCGGACTTTTTAATAAACATTCTAAACGTTTTACCTGACATTGACGATCCACACAGAAGCGATCTGAATGGTGTTTTAAATCGATATATACTGCTGCTATTGAGAATAGTCGGTCTACAACTAACTGTTAACCATACTTTTCTAATGAATAAATAATAATAATAATTTTCCCTTAGATCTACCTAGTACGTTATTCAATAACAAGAACAACAAAAACATATTTTTTCATTTATTGACAAAAACAACTTAAAATACATCATAAATAGCAACAGCAATAAATTTCATTTATTATCATCACATTTTATACAACTTAAAATACAGCACGAATAGCAATATCACACACTATTTGTACAACAATAGCATGAAGAAGAACATTTTTCACTTGTTGACATCACATTTTGTACAAGTTAAAATACAGTACGAATAGCAATAACTCACACTATTTGTACAACAATAACATGAAGAGCCACATTTTTAAACCATTTGACCACATTTTTTCTATTTACAGAAAAAGAAGAAAAAACATACGACTCTACCTTGCTATAAAAAAACTGCTGAGTTGGGAAAAAAAACTACTGCTGAGTTGTGAAAAAAAAACCACTGCAGAGTTGAAAAAAAATCTATTAAAAAAAAAGAATCCCACCTCCCAACCATTTGCTATTTAATTTTTTCCCGACCGCGGCGATGTCTATAATCTCGACACACACCTCGGTCAGAAGTTAAATAATGTCCATGGGGTAGCACCTTCACACAATCCGCACACACATAGACTTTATCCGACACGGGACACATGGCTATTTTATAAACTCGAACTGTGTGGTTTTTAAATTTTAAAGAGCGAATCGCCATGACCTTCGCCCTTGGAACTATACTATTTTCCACACAGTTTCTTTATTCATTCATGTCGAAATTCTTATTCACGTAGTGACTAGGCACCACTTTGCTGACGTTTTTGATTACCTCGTTGTGTGTTTGCACACAGTACACCTTTGGGCCTGCAAGCACACCACTGGAAATCAAGTCATTTCCCGTCTCTGATTTTAACATTAATAACTGATTTGGGGCCTGACGCTTCACTAACTCCGGGTAAATGGACTCGTCCCAATTGGTAAAGTTCATTCGGGAGCTAATGTGCACGCCTTTTTCCAAATCTTCTAATAAATTCGCATTTCTAACTTTTAGCAAAAGTGAATCGGTATCCCCGTAATATACTTGAACTTCTCCCTCCCCCGTCCATTGGCGCCTACACACGTCGTAATAGAATGACAACATGAGTTTTTTTGATATTTCGGTTATTGCGCTGCCAGCTGCAATATTTTTTATTTAGAACTACATTTCTTTTTTTTCTATTTAAGAGGACCATCTTGGAGTCTATGATGGTGAATGATGTAAAGTTTGGATCGGCAACGATTCGAGCACATTCTTTTGGATCAGTCAAAACGTCACAACGACTTCGATTGCGTACCCTCTCACACATTTTACCGAAGGCTGAGTTCAAAATGAGTTTAAAAATTTTCTTTTCAATCTTCGTTTTCGCTTCGGAACGTTTATTGACAAAAGTGTCAATAAACGTTTTCAAATAGGGTTTCTGGTCAAATTGGAGGGCTCTATGTATCCTTGTGACGTTGAAACCGTTGGCTACCATCCACCGCAAAAGAACGTGATATACAACGATATTCTCTTTCGGATGATGGTCGGCGATAAGTTTTTGTTTTGAAGGTGTCCAGTGCACACCACCATCCTCTACCTTAGAAATATTGTATAGACTCAAAGAGTTCCTAGTCACCGCTCTGTTTATGCATGGGAAAACAAACTCCTTCACCGAGTCATGATGCTCCACGGGTATTTCACCATCGATTTAAAAAAAACCATCCCTGCGGTCCATTCTCCTCAACATTGGCAATGTTGGGGAAATCTGAAGCAGGAGGATCGTTAAGCCATTTATAATTTCCACACGTCAAAGAGTAGTGAGACATTGCGGACGGATAGAGGTAGTTCATATCCAAGAAAACTGCATCTGACTTTACACCGGTGTCATGTCTAGTCGGATCAGTTTCAAGGATACGATCTCCATGAAAAAACATACCCTCCCCTCATTGATCTCTCTACAAATAGATGCTGATCCACGTCGGTGATCAAGCCTATTTCCTCTTTACTGATTTTAAGAATAAATCCATCACCAAATGAGGAGTGGAAAAATAATAACCTAAATCCAACCCGAATTCTCCATAGATTTTATCCGTGTTCTTACACACAATATCCAGCAACGTCAATATATCACTTTCTAGGTATAATCTACAATAATCCCACCCATTTTTACACCCTCCCTTGGCCCAAACCCTCTTGGCAAATTCATAGTCGGCAGTGGTGCATTGACGCGCGTAAAGTGAATCGTAGAATGAGGTGATGGACGGCAATTGTTCCTCAGAAAGCCTCGTGGTGGAGTTGTAGTAGTCATACGGATATATGCCCTTACACGTTAATAAATCATACATTTCAGCGTCTGAAAAGTGCTGTTTAAGGAGGTGTTGCTTAAGGAGGGGGAAACTATTAAAATCGTCACTTTTCTATACTTCAATGAGTTGTCTTAGGGATTTGCGGAAGAAGCTAAAGGAGTCTAAAAAACATATCTTATTCACACACAATTTATCGTTATCTATTATTTGCCATTTGAATTCAAAGAGCAGTAGCTTTTCAGACGACTTGGGTATGATATTATAAGAAAAAGAACCATCTACTCATGCGCCATCTACAACTCCACCTCGTTGCAATCGTGCCAATGCCGGTAAAATAAATTTCATGTCATAAAAACATATGTATATAAACAGGTAGAAACAATTGTTGACTAACGTTTAAATTACATGATTGATGGGCCACTCCACGAAAATTGCTCAATCCCGATACAATCGGGTTGCCCAAATAATCGTGGTCACGGAATATCCCTTTTCCCCCTTTGCCCTTACCCCCTTTCCCCTTTCCCCTTTCCGTCTTTCCCATTACCATCAACAAATTCCCCCTTACAAACCCAACATATTTTTTTCAGTTTTAATGGCCAACTCGTCCTCTGGTGATAGTCATTGATAGGATGTATTTCGCAGCCGTGATATCGATTTATTTGCTGTTTTAATGAGTGCTGTCATGGCTGAGAGCATAGAATCCTCACCACCCAATCTCTCAACTACCTCTACCAATTGCATGGAATTACGCGAGTCTCTTTGTGCGTGAGCATAAGAGACTGCAATGACCTCAGGTTTTTTAACAAGATTTGAATTCAATGGATCATACACATCTAAGAGAGTGGCTTCGCAGTCTAAGGCCACCTTGTCACTCTGTTGGAGTGAGTTTTGAAAGTTCTTAAATCGCTAGATGGCCCTGTCACCGCTAACCGTTTGCACAGATTGACAACTGTGACGCTTGCAATGCTTCATATGATTGTTTAACTTAATTTCTGACCGGAATCTAGAAAGGCATGTTGGACAATAATGGCATTCCCACCTCCTCTGTTTACCCTCCCCCAGAACCCGACTGATTTTTGGTATTGGAAAAAATGTCCAATTGAATTGGGATCACTGGCTGGCTTGTAAAGGAGCCAAACCCAATGTTCCACTGATTCAATGGACGGAGCCCTCACTGGAAATATAACCCCCTTTTTACGGTCACCCCTCTCAAATTCTGTTTCATATTGTAGCACAGTAACACCAAATTTTTAAATGTGCATTAGCCCGCTCAAAAATAGTTATCCCATTAAGTGTTACTGGATATTGATCATTTAAACAATTAAAATCTACTTTAGGGAAATTTGGACTCCCATTAGCTGCATAATTGTCCAACAGTGTCTTAGTAGCGTTCTCTTGCAGAGGCTTGTGAGCTGCCACAAGAAATGCATATTTGAAGTATTGAAGCCCTGTATCGAAATTGAAGCGTTGTACACCTTGACACCCCTTTAAAGCATCATTATATTTTCGTCCCACCGTCCCCCTCCCACCTCTTAAAATAAAATTCTTTTTAAATTTACCCACATTAATATCTAAAGCCCCAATAAATAAAACCACCGACCCACTACCCAACTCAGTATAATTTTCCAATTTTGTTACTATATTGTCAACCCATTCCGAAAAAACACCCTCAAAATTATTCAGGTCCGGATGAAGTGGTAGCATCTCAGCACGTAAATAACGCTCATACACCTCATCCGCCTTTTCATTGAAATAAATTATTTTTTGTGAGATGGCAGCCTTAATCCCATCCCTCCCACCGCCCTCCCGAATCACTCTTTCAAGAAGGGCTCGAATCTTGCCCACATAGGAGTGTACTATGTCTACCGGATCCGTTATGATGCTACCTGATGTTAGTGAATTAAATGGGTCCTCAAACTAAGCTCTATAAACAAATATATTGTGCAAGGCAGAGTCAACTAAATTAAAATCGGGCATGACAGGTGGCGTTACGGGGATTTTATTTCCTCCACCAATTTGCTCAATGATGTGGATGTTGCGTCGTGTCGAATCCCCCAACTCACTCAATAAACCCTCGAGTGTATCAGGACTGAGACGATCAGCCCATTCGAGGGTAGCTGGTTGAGTCATACCCCCTGTAGATGTACTTGGTACATTAATATACCTATCCCCCGTATTCGGAGGAATCATATTACAGCTATCATGGAGAGAGGTGACTGGTTCCATGAGTACATCAGCTTCATGGAATGGGAGTATGGTTTGCATGTTGAGTGTGGCAGTTGACCAGTTGACAGTTGGCTGGTGTATGATGGGTCCGGGTGGTTGTGTCATCTTGTTGTGAGTGTTAGATGTGGGAATTGACCAGTTGACAGTTGGTTAGTGTATGATGGGTCCGGATGGCTGTGACATATTGCTGTGGATACTGGCTGTGATAGCTGGATAGTTGGCTATTGGGCGGTTTACAGTTAATGTTGATTGTATTAATGGATTCGACCTACGACCATGTTGTATAGCCGTCGGTCTGCTGACCACTGGCGTCGCTTCACCCCTTCTTATCTTCTTAATGGGTAGGGGGAGCTCTGGAAAATCCTATAAAAAAAAGTTTGTTTTTCATGAAAAAAATCTTGAAAGAGAACCATCAGTCCTCATCAATAGTATGCACAAGAATAAGTTTTTAAAATTTAAATTTAAATTGAAAGTGTCATTCTATTTATCTGATATGATTTAGAGATGTAAAAAAAAGTTAAAAAAAAGTTAAGAAAACAGAAAAAAGATTGGTCACTACAAACATTATTTTTCTAATAGTAAAAGTCGCAACACATATCTATATCATTCCCATTTTGAAGTTGGAAAATATTAAATGTGAATTTCATATGTTTTAAGTGTGTTTCATGACATTCTAAGAGATGTAAAAAAAAGTTGAATAAAAAAGTTAAAAAAAAGTTAAAAAAAAATAAATTGGTCACTACAAACATTATTTTTCTAATTGTAAAAGTTGCGACACACATATCTATATCATTCCCATTTTGAAATTGGAAAATATCAAATATGAAATTTTTGTGTTTTAAGTGTGTTTCATGACATTCTAAGAGATGTAAAAAAAAGTTAAAAAAAGTTTAAAAAAAAGTAAAAAAGGGGGGGGTGGAGGGGGGTTGGAGGGAGGGGGTTGGAGGGAGGGGGAGGAGGGATGGGGGTGAACGATTGTGGCACTTTGGGCCGGTGGGGAACGAATGTGGGGCCGGTGGGGAATGAATGTGGGGCCGGTGTGGAATGAATGTGGGGAACTTTGGTCCGGAATAAAAATAGGTATGATTTAACTCATGTGCTAAGCTCGCAAGCCATTTAAATACAGTGTTTACATACTTTTTTTCTTGTTTTGATATTGCTCTTTACCGACCTCTGGAGATCCAGGTTCAAAAAATCTTTAACTATCTGTTAACTATAATAAGGTCTGTATAAATTTTAGTAGAATTAATTTCTTTACCCACTATGAATATAAAAGAATAACTTACTTCTTGCGTGTAGCTTTCGACAATATTCCTTTTATTTGAATGCATCATTATATTTCAAACGCCAATTCTGAACTGAGAAGATAAAAATTGTCAGAGTTTTATACCAGTATTCAAGGTCAAACATAAGTCAATCACATCTAAAAATTAAAAGGTAGCAGACAGATAGGAAGTTACTATAGTATAAAGGAATCATCACGCACTTTGAACACAGATCAACACAAATTGTCACGGTGGTTGAATTCCGGTCATTACACTGTCTGCTTGTATTGGCGGGACTGTCTTGTTGTAATCATTGTATCTATATGGGAGACACACCGCTTGTAATCGTTATAGCAATATAGGGTACCTGTCTTGTACCTATCGTTATAGCTACATTGGGTACCTGTCTTGTCGGAAATATTATATCAATACTACTTATAACCCTTGCCCTGAAGACTGTGGAGGGAGTGTCCTGCTTAAAGGTATAATTTCCTGAGCTTTAAACTGTGTGGAACAAAATGGTTGTCTCAAAGTTTTTATTGGATATGTTTGGGGAAATGATGGGCGTGGAAGGAGCGTTAGTTGCCTTCCAATCACTTTCGACTATTAAAAAGGGTACTCGCCATTTCAATTTCCAATCGAATGAGCCCTTTTTGAAGTTTCGACGACAACGCGTTCTGTAAGAACCTTATATGCCCCCAGGGTATAACTCACAACCCTTGCCCTGAGGGCTGTTGGGGGGTTGTCATCCTCAAAGACCTAATTTCCAGAAGTTAAAACTACGTTGAATAAAATGGCTATCTCAAAATTTTGATTGGATGTGTTTGGGGAAATATGGGCGTGAGAGGGGGGTTAGTTGCCCTCCATTCCCTTTTGACTATTAAAAAGGGCACTAGCCCTTTGAATTTCCAATCGAATATGCCTTTTTTGAAGTTTCTACGACAGCGCATTCTATAAAAACCTTATTTGCCCCCAGGGCATAACTTACAACCCTTGCCCTGAAGGCTGTTGGGGAGTGCCCTCCACAAAAACATAATTTCTATCTGGAAATCAACTACGCTGAACAAAATGGCTATATCAAAATTTTGATTGGATGTGTTTCGGAAAATGGTGGGTGTGGAAGGGGTGTTAGTTGCCTTCCAATTACTTTCGACTATTAAAAGGAGCACAAACCACTCCAATTTCCAATTGAATGAGCCCTTTTCGAACTTCTTTGATACGAAGTGCCCTGCTCTAAAAAAACAACATAATAAATGATATATTGTGCCAACATCGCTCTTATACACCCTCAGGGCATAACTTAAAACCCTTGCCCTGAGGGTTGTGGGGGAGTATCCTCCTCAAAAACATATTTTATATCTAGAAATCAACTACGCTGATTAAACTGGCTATCTCAAAATTTGGATTGGATATGTTTGGGGGAATGATGGGCGTGGGGGGGGGGGGGGGCTAGCTGCCCTCCCATCACTTTTGACGATTAAAAAGGGCACTAGCAACTCCAATTTCCAATCAACTGAGCCCATTTCGAAGTTTCTACGACAACTCCTACGATACGAAGTACCCAGGTATGGAGAAAAGAAATAATAAATAAATAATACATTGTGCCAACATCGTTCTTTACTTAGGCAGCGCTATTGCGCTGCCTATGATAGAGCCTCATGGAATCCTATGGGAATCTTGCCAACTCTGTTGCTGAAATAGGGCAGGTGGTAGAAATCCTGAGAGGGCATGTTGCATAAGTAATTATGCCCCTACTACTATGGACATAAAGGTTCATAGGGGCTTCTGGCGTAAATAAATATCATATCATGTCATACTGCTATCAAACGTTTTTTCTTACAGTTTTGGTTACTAATAGCTCCAGTAGCTTTTTACTACAGGTCGCTCCCAAAAATTTTTTCATTTCAAGACTTTTATAATCTGTGCTAAAATTTATTATACTTTTAAAATAGACGAAGTAAGGAGCGTATGCATTCTAAATACATGTATCAAAGCTACCCTAAAAATGAAAATTTGCTATCTATAACGTATAGGCGTAATAATGAGCCCACAGCTGGACCGTAAAGAGAACCAAGCCTAATAGCTAATATTTACTGAGTAATATACAGTAAAAAAAAATTAATTTTCTCAGTAATACATAGTGCCACCAATACATTGTCTACTGGTTGACCTTTCTAAAAGTTTAAGACTTATATTGCGTTTCCTGAAGGGGTTTCGGAAGGCGGAATTTGGGACAATATTAGTCACTGTGTAGTTTTGAACCATTAGAGGAACAGTTCGCAAGACAAAAAAATTACTTTATGTTCCTGTATTTTTTTTAAGTTTTGGACCAACAGTTAGGTCAGTTTATAAAATATTTGGGGATTCGCTAAAACAAAAATCTCTAACTTGAGATTTTCATTATTTGTGCTCAGATGTATTTTTAGTGGCTTTCATTGAAAGGGTTTGAAATGGTCGTTCGTTTCATATTGGGAGGTACAATCTAAAATCAATGAAACATATTGAGCGGTTTCCATATATAATAAGAAAATTTGAGGTGGTTTGAAGAGGACCGACCTTGAAAATCAAATGGTGTAATAGAAACAAGTCTCTTCAAAAAAGCCGCTACTAAGAAAATAAATTCACATAAACAAATTCCCATAATAAGTCAAATAAAGAAATAAAAGTCTAAAACGAACAGAAACTAAAATGAACATTCAAGTAAAACTTAAAATGAACAGAAGGTACAACAGCTAAAAATGGTTTCATTTGCTGTTCACCAAAACAATTTGTATTTCGAATAGTGTGCTTTCCAAAAAAAGAAAAGAAAAAAAATCCCAATGGCATTACAGGCAATAGTTATCATAAACTGCCAAACTTGAAAAAATACAAAACAAATTATCCCTGCAAAAACGTATTCTGGGATACACGCAGCTAATTTGAATGCAAGCTTAATACTCTGTGACAGATACAGTAATACCATAAACCGAAAAAAACGCTTACCACAAAGGCAAACAAATTTGACGGTAAAATTTGTAGCGTTAAGCAGTTTGCTTAATGCTGAATGTAAAAATTAGCAAAGTTTTTAGGCGCAAAAAGCCAGTCCCCTCAGGAAATATCTCGGCTATTGCCCCCCCCCCCCCCTAAAAAAACTGATCAGAAGGTTCAATAGACATTTACAACGTCGAGGCCATTGAAAGAGGTAAATGAATAGCAGCATATCAGACACTTTGAAGTACCTGGCGCCGTGAATATTGGAATAAAAAAAAATCATTATACACGCGTATAGAAGATCGATATTATTTTTATTAAATCAGAGAAATATATGTTAAGCTGAGACAGAGTAGACCCTATAACAAAAATATAAGTTGAAACTCGAATGTAAAAAGCCATTCTGATATTCTTTCCGGTCTACAAAATTCAAGTAATAATAAAAACAAATCGACTGAAAGTAAGGAGCAACTTTGCAGCTTAAAATAAATAGAAACTTAAAACAAATTCCGTATCTGAGGGGGGCTTCCTCTTCCTCATTCCTCGCCCTTTAGCTGAAGTCTCAATGGACTTTAACAATACTGCTCATTCAAATTCCACAGCCATTGTGGTTCCGGAGTCGGCAGGAGAATCGTGACGAATAGTCAAACTTTGGCGCAAGAAGTGAGGTCTTGATGAAGGGGTAGCCCTCCTCAGATTCGGAAGAATTTATATTCCTTTTTACTTTTAATGTTTTCAGTTTAATGTAACGGGTGCTCGTGTACCATGAGTAAAATGCGATGTATTTAAAATACCAAAATAAAGTTCCTTCTTTCTAAAGAAAATTCCGATTTCCTATAATTAAGTTAAACGTAGTTTCAAAAATGAAGTGCTTAATCAGCAAAGAGAAAAAGTGCAGTAACCCCAGACAAAGAACAG
>JAQQPU010006868.1:22320-40984 GCA_029168905.1 Artemia sp. Kazakhstan ARC1039
ATTTAAAAGAATTCATTGGAAGAAAGATTTACATCCTTGGTCCTCTTTGGGCCAATGGTGAGCCAGTCCTCATGGCGCAGGACTGAAAAGCTATGTTTTGATAGTGGGGTAGATGTGCTTTTTAATAGGATTCGTAAGTCAGATTAGGAGGATTTCGTAAGTCAGATTTGGAAGGATTCGTAAATCAGAGTCAAAAGCACTCAGACAAAATTCTTATATTCTTTCATCGTTGTCACTGTTATTGTCATTTTGAAGTGACCCACTGCTGTGCACCTAAGCATGTAAGTTCAATAAATCTATTGCCTTTTTTATCTGTGTTTATTTCATTTTATATGTCTGCATCTAGTCTAATAATGGGTAATTAGTTCGTATATCTCCAAGGTAAACGCTCCCAAAAGAAATCTGATCTCCAGATAGCTCGAGAAAAAAGAGGCCACACTTATATGTCTACATATTCAATTTTCTCCCATTAATTGAGAGCGGCACTAGCCTAGTTGACACAATCTTTAGCGCTATAAGCGGCGCTGTCGGAGAAATTACAAGGTGTAAGTTCACGACCCTTGGGCATAATATCGTTTATCGCCTTTGACGCAGTCAGTATTTAGTACCACATTTAGTATAAGCCAAATAATTTTTCTATTGCTACACTCGGCAAAACCTGGCAAATTGTCTTTTAAATAGTTTTAATTCCTGGTTTTTGCGTCAGGTTGACTCAAGGGAGGATTCGTGTTCTGCCACTGGCTGGTCTTGATTTTTATCTCTTATAAAACTGAGGTTATGTATACTATTTTACATGGTTTAACACTTGAGCAGTTTGGTAATGTTTCACTGATCGTAGAACAGCGTCATAGTTACACTGTTGGAGATTCAATTTAGGAGACCATGATTGATAACTCTACACATTCCTGCTTTTCAGTACGCAATATTCTTCCCGCTGTAGAAAATATTATTCCTGAGAGTTTGTAAAATATGTTTTTAGAGATCAATCTTTCGAGGGTTGCTAAGAAACCACTGCCTGGGATGCTGCCAACTTGAATTCCTCTTTTTTTAGAAAGAGAGAGATATTTATTAAAACAACAAAAACCCAAAACAGAAAAACGACAAGAGAAAAAAATAGATAGCAAATACCACATATTTTAATTAACAACTCTGTACCTAGAGACCTCGATGAAGTATGTTTTAGGGTCAATTAATTGCCTTCATCTGCCTTTCTAATAGTTATTTTTTAGGTTATCTCTCAAGCACTGTAGGGGATATATATTTCGTTTTGTTTTATGAACTCGTGACGTCTTTACATCTTTAGAACGCAACATCTTAAAGTATATTTATAATGTTTCATGTTATCAATATTATTATACACTCGGATCGTATGCAATTCCAAGAATTGGGCTGTAATTTTTTGTCAAGGGACTCTTTACATAAACAAAGCTTCTTTACTTGGAAAATCAACAAATAGCATATGCATATGAAATCATCTTTTAGTATGAATTAACAAATGAATATACGTGATTCGCCTTACTAGTCTTATGAAAAAATAGTTAAAAAGATGACCTGCAATGGATTCATCTTAACATAAACTGCGTCATAAATATGTGCGTCATAAGCTAATCAGCACTCTGCAGTATTTAAAGGGATTCAAATCTCCTACAGGTCATTCTAGAAAGTCCGATCAGATAAGCCATTAATCAAAGCTCTAAACGTATAGAAACGTAAATTCATGCTAATAAAATATGTAAAAAAAAGTACAAGTTTAAATGAAACCGACTTTCTATCAGCAAATCGTAAAACCAATAAAATTATGTCGGAAAGGAATAGATGGGTTCTATCCCTTTAACCAAATTTTAATACAAGTTACTATTCGGACTAACGAGTACTAACCGTATGTCTCCTCTTTCTTCAAATTGTGCTCTGTATATCCTTGTTTTTATTTTTGAAACACTATAGTTCAATTTAATCCATATATACCTTTTGTTTTATAACTGGGGTGGAACAACGACTCTGTAGTTATCCGTACGACAATAACATTTTCATTATCCCTTGCATTTGCGTCCAAATCCCCTCTCGGGTTAGATTTTCTCGTTAGTGACACCCGACCTTAGTAACGTGACGAGCTTATCAAATAGTTCGTGGCAACGAACTGTAAGTAAGGAGCGACCCGGCTCAATAGTAGCCGAAACTCTAAAAATGGAACTTTGACGCAAATAGATACACCAAAAGAAGAAGATTTTTTTTTCCTGATTTTAAATGTATAAGTTTCATCAAGTTTAGTTCAACCCATCAAAAGTTACGAGCCTGAGAAAATTTGCCCTATTTTCGGAAAATGAGGGAAACACCTCCTAAAAGTCATACAATACTAATGAAAATCACACCATCAGATTTAGTATATCAGAGAACTGTAGAGGTTTCAAGCTCCTATCTACACAAATGTGGAACTTTGTATTTTTTGCCAGAAGAAAGATCACGGATGCGTGTTAATTTGTTTTTTTGTTGTTTTTTCTCCAGGGGTCAACGTATCGACCCATCTTTCTAGAATTTCGTAAGAGGTCTCATTCGAACGAAAATTAAAAGTTCCATTGCCCTTTTTAGGTGACCTAAAAAATCAAGTGCAACTATTCCCCCTCCCACGCTCACCAATTTCATGATATTTTGTAGAAAAGGAGTTCCATGTGTTTTAGATAATGAAATTGTTTTTAATGGTGAATTTTTAAAGAAAGTAAATGGTGCTAAATACTTAGGCTTTAGTCTAGTCATGGGGTAAAAATTTTGAGATAGCCATTTTGTTCAGCATAGTTGAACATCTAATAGCTATGTCTTTGAGAACGACTTAATCCCCCACAGTCCCCAGTGGAAGGGCTGTAAGTTATGAACTTTGCCCATTGTTTATATATAGTATTGGTTATTGGTATACAGACGTTTTCAGGGGAGGATTTTTTTCTGGGGGAGGGGGGGGAGGGTGGGTTACGTGGGAGGATCTTTCCGTGGAAAAATTTTTCACGAGGGAAGAGAATTTCCATGAAGGGGATGCAGGATTTCCTAGCATTAGCTGAAAAACGATCAGAAATTAAATAAAAAACAAGTTTTTTCAACTGAAAGTAAAAATTAACATTAAAACGAACAGAAATTATTACGTATATGAGGGGGTTGGTCCCCTCCTCAATACCTCGCTCTTTACGCTAAAGTATTTTTAATAATTTCAAATGAGCTATTTATTCTAATTAAACGGCCTTTGTGATTTAGTGGTCATTCTTAAAGAATTGGAACAAAATTTGAACTTTAGCGTAAAGAGCGAGGCATTAACGAGGGGGCAAACCCCACACATTACCTATATGAAAATTTTCGCCCCCTCGTCAATACCTCGCTTTTTACGCTAAAGTTCGAATTTTGTTAAATAATGGCTTGTATAAGTAATAATTTGTTTGCGTTATTTTCAAGCCAATCTTAGGATTTAATTTTACCTTAAGAAGATTCATAACTATGATTTTTATGTAATAATAAACCAAACATATTTTATGTCTTTTGCTTGTGGTTGTTATTAAATAAAAAAAAATATTTTTTCCAACTTAAATTAAGGAATAATATTAAAACGAACATAGATTATTACGGATATGTTTTGAAGATATTTTCTTTCATTCATTTCAGTGATTTGAGAATTGCTCAACTAGTGACTTTCATTTTCATGAAAATAGTTTCGACCTCTTTGGTCGTTTTGTTACTATGCCTTACAAAATCAGTTCCGCAAATACCGCTAATTTAAGTTACACGGGAAAATCTTTCCATAGAGATAATTTCTCGTGGGGGAAGGGAATTTTCCATGGAGGGGATCTGGATTTCCGCACATTATTTAAAAACCGATCAGTAATTAAATAAAAACAAGTTTTTTTTTCGACTGAAAGTGAGAAGCAACATTAAAAGATTAACAGGAACACAAAATATTACGTATTTGAGATGGGTTGCCACTCCTTAATAGCTCGCTCTTACGCTAAATTTTCGTTTTTAACTTTTTAAAGAGGTTATTATTCTAATTAAAAAGCCTTTGTGATTCAGGAGTCATTCTTAAACAACTGGAGCAAAAATCAAACTTAGGTTATTATAAGTTTATTATTAGTTAAAAAAAAGTTTCATGTTAAAAAAGTAACAAAAGTTCATTCATGTACTGTGGGCCGAATTCAAAACATGTATTAATTCAAAAACAATCAGAAATCAAATAAAAAAAAAGTTTTTTAACTGAAAGTAAGGAGCAACATAAAAACTTAAAGGGAACAGAAATTATTCCATATATCAAAGGGCCTGTTCCCTCCTCGACGCCTCGCTCTTGACGTTAAAGTTTGTTTTTTTATTTTATACAGCAGAGTTGTGAGAAAGAGTCAAAATTTAGCACAAAGAGCAGGGCGTGGAGCAGGGAACAGTCTCTTTCATTTACGGAATAATTTCTGTTCGTTTTAAGTTTTAATGTCGCTCCTTACTTTCAGTAAAAAATAATTTTTATTTTATTTGATAAGATACAAAGTACTAATCCTTCAGCCTGGAAAATACCACTCGTATTATTCAAAAAGAAATTCAAATTTCAATAAAGCGAATTATAGCTCTCAGATTCAACAATTACTAAGATGCCCTTTTAAATCGAGCGCTTCCACTTCACCCCATAGTACCCCATGGGGTAAAGGTACCCCATGGTACCCCACTTTACCCCATCTGGCATGTTGAGAGCTTCGTTCCTGAGAAAAAAGTTTTGGCCTTATGTGTGTATGCGAATGGTGTTGCAAAAGCATAATATTTTTTTTTGATTATTTAACAACTAGACAGTTCGATTACTACTTTATTGGATCTCTTAGGGTATAATAATGGAAAACATCTTATTTGGAACTGTCCAAAAGTTTTCACATCTCAGAGGGGTGAGCCCGAAGTGCATACTTCCCTTGATAACCCCAATTCACAAATATTAGTTTATATTCACGTTGAGTATTGTTATTATTTGTATGCGAGTACAATAAAGAATACCACCCAGCAGACTCAATTTACTTTTAAAAAACGAAAAAAAACTCTACCAAGGATAATTAAGCCTGATCGATAGGAAAACCTAATGTAAATACTGCTCTCTTTGTTTGCTTTAGCAAATCTAGAATACGAAAATAACGAAACCTCACAATGGGAGATGGTTCAACTTATGTATTCCCTCTTCTCTTTACCTCTAAAATACCAAAAATCAGCAACATTAAAACTTAACAGGAACACAAAATATTACGTATATGAGATGGATTGCCTCTCCTCAATAGCTCGCTCTTACGCTAAATTTTCTTTTTTAACTTTTTAAAGAGGTTATTATTCTAATTAAACAGCCTCTGTGATTCAGGAGTCATTCTTAAGCAACTGGACCAAAAATCAAACTTAGGTTATTATAAGGTTATTATTAGTTAAAACAAAGTTTCATGTTAAAAAAGTAACAAAAGTTCATTCATGTACTGTGAGCCAAATTCATAACCTGTATTAATTCAAATTCACAAATATTAGTAAAAATTCACAAATATTAGTTTATATTCACGTTGAGTATTGTTATTATTCGTATGCGAATACAATAAAGAATACCAGCCAGCAGACTCAATTTACTTTAAAAAAAACGAAAAAAAACTCTACCAAGCATAATTAAGCCTGATCGATATGGTCAGAGCGCCAGATTCTGTATCGTGCACCCACCCATGCCGGAAGGTAAAAAAATGCTGAGGACGGATCCAAAGGTAGTCAACCATGCTGAAAACGAATATTGTAGGGCGCATGTTTCCCGTTGGGGCGTTTCTGAGATGTAGGCCAAAAACGCCAAATTTAGCCTATAACTAAGTGTGACGATTCAGGATTTTTTTTTGCGAGTTATTGGGTTGAGGAATCCGGCGTAATGTTATATCAATCGGAACGGGATATCTAGATCTAAGAGAATATGATTTTCAAATTAAAAAAAAACACAATTTTTTTCTCTATTTACTGCAGTTTCAAAATAAGTACTGTAAATTTCAACTAATATCTCAAAGAAAGGCTAAAAACTCGAAATTTCTTCAGGTAACAAACCTTTCTTTTCATATTAGAAAAGAAAGTTCATTCAATTCCGTACAATTTGAGCTAAAAAAATATAAACTATTATTAATTTTAAAAGGTCTGGGAATTTTTTTTTGTAGTGTCACCGAAATGATCACTACCCGTATCGTGAAAATGGACATGGTCAATTTTTTCTTCAAAGGGTAGGAATACTGTAAACTTTCTAAATGTTTAAAATTTTTAACTTTTACTTAAAAATAAAAACAGGTTTTAAAAAAAAATGTTGACTGAAAAAAGTGTTTTTAAAAAATGGACGAATGTTTTCTGGTGTACTAAGGGGTCTGCAATTACCTTTTGGGACCTGATTTGCCACTGATAGAACTGAGCTATTTAATACATGAAAGAATTCTGCTTCACAGATGGATTCAGTCGGCGCACTGGAGTTGTCTTACTCGACCTGCCCGTAAAATTGGGAAATAGGAACTGATTAGGGACCTGTTGCAATTAAAAGTAAAAGGTATCAAATCAAACTTTCAAAAATATTCCTCATTTTCTTCTTCCGAGAATTCAGACGGGGCAAGGTCAGACTCTCTGCATGCCCTCCTCGTTCCACGGCAGGAGCAAAAGCTGCAGCATCCTTTCATTTTTGAGTAACTACAGTCTTTCCTACATCTTCCACTTTTGCATCTGCAGTAAGTTTCCAGGCTTGATGCTTCTTTACAGCTTGAGACGACCGCATCTACTCCCCCTTCAGCCATCTTTCATCCACGGAGGAATAGATCTGGAATGCTCGGCCGAGCCTGTACTGACGACAAGATTATCCATCTAGTGAATATGGCTCTTCGCATGCATGGCTTGAAGGTGTCGTCAAAAGGTGGCAGTCTTCTCATATCTTGTTTCTGAAACCAAATGTAAGCCCTTGCACTGGCCAGTGAATTGAATCCGGCCTGTTTACCGCACATTTCAATGACCAGGGATTTTGATAGGTGGGAAACTTCTCTAAACGCGTCGACTGAAAGCTTCCCTTCTGCATCCTTGATCCGCTCCGTCACAGATACCATTTTTGAGGCAAAAGTTGGAGACACCGCGGTGTTTAAGAAAGAAGTTTTCCCCATGCCGAAGAAAAAGTTCGTTGTGTCACACCCTGACAGACAGTGCACGAACGGTAACATAACTTGCTCCTCTTTGGACCAGTGGACTCCATCCACCAGCTCGTGTACTGAGATAGTGTAAGTAGGGAACTTCAAGAAAAGTTTGCTCAGTCCCTCAGCTTGAAGCTCTTCAAAAAATGAACACAGGGTACTGCCAGGTCTGTGTCGTTGGCATGCACAACAATGCTACAAGCGTAACGGCTAGCGTACTTGGCATGTGTCATAAGGCGTTGGTCAGCCTCTTCGTGGCTGGAGGACAAGCATTCCTCGTAGTCACAGTGTTCTGGTAAAGTTGGACTACAGCCACGTTTTACCAGAGACACTTTGAATCTCTCCTTGAACCCACCTGAGAGAAAAACATTGAGTGCGTTCGGAAGCTGATCACCCATCTGCTCCCAGGTTTCATACAAAATTTCGAGGAGCCGGATTTTAGACGCTGAGCTTCAAAGTACGGCATCCCATTCTTCAATTGTGCTAAGAGCGGAAATTTGGAGGTTTTTCTCTTTTCCCTCGTTGGAGTCTGCATGCTGATTTCAAAGAGATCGACTCTCCGGTGTCCGTGAGCTTCCCAAACAGCCCGTCGTACCGATCTGCGACAATGTAGACTTCACTGGAATACCCACGTGAAGATCATTCAGCAACGATAGAAGCAATCTTTCCGCAAAGGGTTTGACTGTTTCAAACCTAGCAGGCCGATATGACCTTATCTTGGACATTAGGTCAATGATGTGTACTGTAGCTGATGTTGTTTCTTTGGATTTTAAAGTCGCCAGCCAAGCTGCAAGTCCTCCTTTTTTCTTAGCCACTTCAACAGCACAGCTTTTTTCCCCGTCCTCATTTTCCAGCCAGAGGATGTCTTGGTTGATTGTTGTGGAAGATGTTCAAAAATGGATGGAGAGAAAGAAAGAATCTCTTTTGTGAGGATCTTTGTAACTGCTTTCTCCTTTTCTTCGCCATAGCTCAACTGACCAGTAATGATTCTCTTCAAGGATGTTACTTCAGAGCTCAGGAGATTGGTTCTAGGGACACACTTTACTTTCTGAGTTTTACTCTCTGTAGGGAAAGTTCGACGTGCAACCTTTTTCACATCTTCTTTCCTGTTGCACAGAAAGTCCTCAACCACCTCTTTTCCTTTTGTGGCTACGCAAGTAAAATCAGAAACAATCTTCTCATCGTCCACAACTTCTGACGTCACAATATTCACTAGGTCAAAGTCCACTCTGCTGAACGGATTGCCACCTGTAGTAAAAATGTGTCGAACTCTATCAAGTCTGGAGGGCTATTCCGTTTTCCGGATTTACATCCCATTTTTACAGAAAGTGGATAGTCTGGATGCACTATAAAGTTAGTGACTTGAGGAGCAATGGTAAATAGTGAGACTCTTGACACACAAAAAAGGAAAGAGAAGACAGCCAAGTATTGTCAGAATGTACCACTTTTTCTTGACTATGCTTGAAAAAAACCTTAGCGACCTAGTAAAGCTCACGAAAGAGCCAAGCTCCTCGTAAAACCCCTCCCGTGGACACCCCTGCAATTTACTGAATAATAGTAAGAAATAAGTTGCGTATATCAGGGGGAACTAATCTGCACCTTTACCCTACTTTTAAAACACTTAAGTAAGCCTCTAACTATCCTTTGACCCCAAAACTGGTAAGACTTGTATTTTAGTAGAAGTACAATAATGCGAAGACCACTCTTTGGCTGCTAATTTTAGTAAAATTTAGAGTGTAGGTGGCATTTAGATTTTTCTAATGTTTAAAAGTAGTTTTTTCTTAATGTTAGTGCCACTGAGAGGAGAGGAGGTGGGATTAAAAAAAAAAAAAACTGGTAAGACTTTTAGCATATGCATTGTAAATTTATATACCAAGGATTCTTGAAAGACGAGGCGAAACAATAAAAAGTAAAATACTGGTAAAGACAAACCTTTGAGGATCAAATAATAGAGTTAATTAGCTTTTTAAGCTTTTTAACCATCAATTTCCACCTGTATGGCAGATGGCAGTAAACATAACCATAACAAAGCCACGAGAACGATGCAGTGTCATCTACTTAGCAATGAACAAGTTAAGTTTTAAATTTTTACCATAGATGATCGAGTCGAAACTTTGACCTCATATTATAGTATGAAGCGCACTTTGGTTGTCGCAATTCACGAAATAACTGGAATCAGCATGTTCGAAAATATCGCTTCCAAAAGTCAGAAATCATGTACCAAAATGTTTTTTACAAATCGTTATTTGACGACTTTTTCAACTTTGGCTCCCCGACTATAAATGACTTGACCAAAATGAGGCGTAGAGTAACGTGGGCGACATTTTTGAATCGTCGTGATACCAAGATCCCTTGCTATCCGGTACTGACACCCAAGAACCCGAAAAATACACCCTAGTCAATATTTTGAGCCATAGTTCTAACAAACTGATCATGCCCCATAAGATAACTGTTTATCTGCCTAAATAACATTAATTAGCTGGTGTTTACCTTTACTTTGACAGTATTACATCATCACTTAAGGGTCAATGACTTTCTATCTGTCCAGGAATGATTATTTCTACCTGCTGTCACGTGATGAAAAAAATAAACTTCCTTCTAGGTCGCAGGTTACTAAACAAAATTCCTATTATCGGGTACACTCGCTAAAAAAGTTGCAGATCCCTCACACACAATAATTTAAACTTTTTTTCTTAGCTTTCTGTGTTCGGAATTAAACGGGCTTTCATTATAATATAAAAAATTACTCTATCTTGGGAAAAAGTTCGATTTCTTAGCTTTTCTGTTAGAAATTTGTTGACAAAAATCTGATTTTTTTTAAACTGCAGTAAAAAGTGTACTATTTTTTATTGTCATTTTTTAAAAATCATATTCGTGTAGCTCCAAGTATTTTCTTTTGATTGATGTAAAAGTACGGTGGATTTGACCAATCTGAACTGTAAAAAAAAAACAATTTAGAATCGTCGAATCCCATTATAGGCCAAATTTGGTGTTTTTGGACTATATCTCAGAAACGTCCCAACGGCGAACATGCGTCCTACGATATTCATTTTTAGCATGGTCAACTACCCTGGTATCCACCCTTAACATTTTTGTACCTTCCGGCATGGGTACTAATTGAAATAAGCGAGATACAGAGTCTGGCACTCTGACTAATAGGAAAACCTAATGTAAACACTGCTCTCTTTGTTTGCTTTAGCAAATCTAGAATGCGAAAATAAGGAAACCTCACAAGGGGAGATGGTTCAAGCTATGTATTCCCTCTTCTCTTTACCTCTAAAGTACCAAAAATAAGCAAAAGGATTTTTTTTGGTGTTTGGAAACAGTTTGACAGTTTCACTAGCAAAAATTTGTTTTAACAACCCCCCCCGGGGGAGTACCACGCACGTTGTTATAAAGGTTTTTAATGCGCCCCCCCCTGGAAACGTATGTCTGGAACCCACTGGCAATCAACTATTTAAAATATATTAAAAAAAATACCATGTTTGCAAAAGTGAAATCCCGTAATAATATGCACGAGTCACAGATACTAAACAAATAAAAAAAATACCTACGTTTTCCAGAGTCATTTGTAATTACCATACCGTTACACTAACATACGGGTTCAGAAGCTAAACTGGTGGCAATATAAACATAAAGAGAAGACGAAGAAACAATGTTTCTAAGGTAACGATAGTCAAAACAAGTCCCTCTTAATTAAAGGATTCTCCGGATATGTGAGTTCTAAATTACGCGACTTAAGGCATTCCGATTAAGATGAGCTTGATGGAGCAACTAAATTAGATGGAATCAGATAGCCCATGCTTTGGTTCTCGTTACCGTTCTTGGTGGAGCAACAAAACTATAAGGATAAGATTATACAGAATTCAGATCCGGAATATTTTATAGACTAGTATGGTTGGATTCAAGCGTGTATTTGAGCATAAGAGACCTGACGAAGATTTTCACGCTTTTAATACATTTTGCAACATATTTCCAGAAAACAAGTAGAAAAATTTAAAGTTTCGAAACAAAAATTAGTCCACCCAGTAAAAGAGGTAGAAAAAAAAAATCGGATCACAACAGTAAATGCGTAATGGGAATTTATTTTGAAGGGGGCAAAGCCAGTCAGTAGACCTAAACTAAAAAAAAAAATACAGGTGGATTGTGCAGAAGGCGTGGCAACATGTAAAGAAAAATATTACAATCTTGATATTCTGTGAGAAAGGGTGGACCCAAGGCTTCCTTTGGTACGTATCTAGTAGGGGCTATCATTCGAAGAAGGTTTCTTTTTACATTCATAGTCAAAAGAACTGGGAATTCCAAACACCCTCTTTATTTTACAAATTGCTATCTGAGACAACAGGGTTGTTAAATGATTCATTCTTGATCAAGTTATAATTTTCACGGTCACCATCTTAACGTATTTTTTAAGGGTTTTACCACTTTTCTTTTCATGTTCTTCAGATATATGACCCGTTTCCTTTTCTTAATTACATTTGCTTATAGCATAATTTCAAAAGACAGGCTAAATTCTCGTTGCTAAGTTAGAGCCGTCGCAATAAGTAATTTTTTGGCTAAACTATATTTGTTTCCGTCTGGGCTTGTCTATTGATAGATAATATTATTCAAAAAGTTTTTGGTTTTGAAGCCCTCATTAATCTGATTGGCCGGGGTCAATCTAGGGTCCACCCATGCACCAGGTTTCTTTGTGTAAATATAGTTATTTTTTTTAGTTAGTTCGTTTTTAGACTGCAAAGTCTGCGTTATAGAGTTCAGAGTTCATGTTTTGTTGGAGTTTACACTTGGAGGAATAAAAGTGAGTTATTTTCTCCAACTGTGTGAGATTATTTTTCCCCAAATCCAGGCAGGGTAGGAAAGGAGTTTGTGAGAAGTACCATCCTTAATATGTCTAAAGGAGGGTATGTTTCTCCGAAGAGATAGTTAGAGAGATACTGGTGGTGGTACAAGGTGTGGCACCCTTGGCCAATATTTTGGCCCTTGAAAAGGTAGTACATGTTTAACACGCACACTGGTTGCAATACCAGTGCCCGAAGAAACTGCAGAGCCGTTTTAATTGCTCCATCACGTTACTTTACTCTAGCGACACCGCCAGCGACATTGGTCACAAACAGCGCAATAGCGCTGCCTAAGATAGAGTGATATGGGCACAATGTATTATTTTTTTTAGGTTTTAGACCTGTGCACTTCGTATTGAAGGAGTTGTCGTAAAAACTTTGAAAAGGGCTCATTCGATTGAAAATTGAAAGGGCTAGTGCACTTTATAATAGTCGAAAAGGATTGGAGGGCAACTAACTCGCCTCCCACGACAACTATTATCCCAAACACATCCAATCAAAAATTTTAGATATCCATTTTGTTCAACGTAATGAAAGGTCCAGGAATTATGTCTTTGAGGATGACAGTCCCAGTGCCCTTAGGGCAAGGGTTGTAAGTTATTCCCTGGGGGCATATAAGGTATACATAGAAAGGGTGAGCGTATAGAATTCGGAGGGGGCTCATTGGATTGGTCATCAGAAGTTCTAGGGCCCTTTTAAGATTCAGAATAATCAGAGGGTGGATAACGCCCCCGTGTTATCAGAGTGATTGGAGGGTGAAACTCACCCCACACCTTGTTTTTTTCGAAATGTATCTGATATAAATTTTGAGATGACCATTTGTTGTCGTAGAAGCTTCGAAAAGAGCTCATTGGAATGGAACTTAAAAGAGCTGGTGTCCTTTTTAATAGTCAAAAGTGAATGGTGGGTAACTAACCCCTCCTCCCACACCCACCATTTCCAATCTAAATCGCACTCCCAAATACATCCAATCTAAATTTTGAGATAGCCATTTTGTTCAAAGTAATTGAAAGGTCCAGAAATTATGTCTTTGAGGATGACACCCCCCCCCCCCACAGCCTCAGGCCAAGGGTTGTAAGTTATGTCTTGGTGGCATATAAGGTATATATAGAAAGGGTGATCGTATAAGCTTCGGAGGGGGCCCATTGGATTGGTAATCAGAAGTTCTAATGCCCTTTTTAAGATTCAGAGTGATCAGAGGGTGGATACCGCCCCCAACACCTCGTATTTTCCCGAAATGCATGTGACAGAAATTTGAGATGGTCATTTGTTGTCGTAGAAACTTGGAAAAGAGCTCATTCGATTGGAAACTAAAAGTGCTAGTGACCCTTTTAATAGTCAAAAGTAATTGGAGGGAACTAGCCCGACTCCCACGCCCACCACTAACCCAAACACATCCAATCAAAATTTTGAGATAGCCATTTTGTTCGACGTAAGTAGGGTGTATCTATGGAATTCTCGTACTTTATGTTCCTTGGCAGCTTTCCAAGGCAGATTACCAGACTGGTTATTGCTATTGATATCAATTGCACATGGAATTATCACTTGCATATTTTTTTTTTAAAGTTGGCACGGTATAATGTGGTCAAACATGTTTTGAGAGTATGATCATAATTATATAACTCAACCGAACCGGTTTTTGAGACAACATCCGTTTTTTAGGAGCCAATCAGAGAGTGGAGGTTACTCCATATACGATAACTTGATTGGTGATTGGGATTTGAATAAAAGGACTGATTTTCATTACAATTCATATTAGTAAGAGAATTGAATTCAGAGAGCATAGTTTATTTGAGAGGATATTAGTAGAGAAAAATGAGTGGTGCATTTACATTATTGGAGATTAATGATGGAGCCGGCAGCAGCAGCAATGATATACGAGTGCCCAATGTGGCTGTGGAAATAACCGGAGGCTGTAGACTATGCCTTGAATGGGACGATATGTATGCTAGATACGTGATATCATTAAGCAAATTTAAGCAGGAGGAGCAACTATGTTTTGCTGGAAAAGTGAATATTCTCCATATAAATAAACTTCGGTCGGCATTAGATGCCCTATCGAAATATATTGATGAGAACAAAAAGCATCAGTGAATATTATTATTGTAATTATGTTCAATAAAATTGTTTCTAAATCAAAGGTATTTCTCTTTCTATAGTAGACTAGCGTATATTTTTTAGAGTAGAAAAAGAAATTCTGGTTAGTCTGTAGTTGGTTTTGAGAGAGTTAGGACTCTAAAAAATGGATAGATTTGAGAAAGAGCGAATCATGAGGAATCTAGTGCTTATGGAAAAACGTTTGATTCTAGATGACGATTTTCTAGAGCTGTCTATTCAAAGAAAGATATTTTCTCGGGGAATGCTTGTCGATATAATGAAAACTTATTCTCCATCATTAGACTATTGTATGAAGCTTCTACGTCATGGTCCAAATGCATTTACACAATTTATTGATATATTGATCACAACACGGCAAAATGATATTGTGGATATGCTTTTAAACATTAGTTTAGAAATTTAGGACTTTTTTTCATGAGAAAGATGGTGCTCAAGGATGATTTACTCCTCTCTCTATCTCAGACAATTTTTCGTTGTTGCTAGCTCAGTTTCATTGTGGCAGTGAGAGTGTTAACACATGAAAAAATGTTCCATACATGTCCCCTATGTATGTACACACTAGGCAGCTGTTCATCATGTGAGAATTGCACAATGATTGATGAGTATGATGAAAAGTGTAGATTATGCAACCCGTGTAAATTGCATAGAGGATATGCTGTACAAATTAAAGGTTGTATTTCCTGTCTTGAAGAGGTGTGTGACTCTCATCCTAGAGGACAGCTATGCTCCAATTGCCATTATGATAAATGTAATCAGTGGGAGAATACATATCCAGATATGATTGGAAAGAATCCTAACCGTGATTTTAGTTTATTGCTACGAGATTGGTATCGTCGCGGTTTTAGATTATTCTGGGAGGAGGAGCCGGGTCAGCGATTCAACTGTTGGAACAACAAAAGAATATGGTTTCTACGTCATCGTTGTGAAGACAATGGGTGTTATGATTATAAGCCCACTGATTTTTATTTGGCTGTGACGGAATGTAATTCGACACTTGAGGACACTGTTTGTGAAATTGCTTCAAATAAGCAAATTGAAACATATGAATTCTATAGAATGAATGAGAATAGTATCATTGACTATACAAAGAGATATGACAAGAGTGAAGTTACACTCTACTATAGAAAATGTGACCCTGACATTGCAGTACATCAGGATCAGTACACTGTGAATTCAGATAATCTACCTGCACTAGTTGTTGTCGACAAATACCTATACCTAGTAGAAGATGAAATCTAAAGAGTAGAAAAGTCGTTTTATCATGTATATAAATTTTTATCATTTATTAATGAACAATTTCATATACATTTTTAGAACATTTTATTCGTAGGGCACTAAAATCAATATTAAATACGCTTGTAAGTATACTTTCCACTAGAAAGTCGTTCAATCGATGTAAGTCAACGTAGATGTCGAGAAACTGTTTGTAGGTGTAGCCACTACATCTGAACATTAAAAAGAGTAGTGCATGAAAGCCACATGTCTTAGTCGTTAAATCCTGTACTCTTCGTTGATTTTGAATAATGGTTTTCCCACTGCTTTCAATAAAGTTGCTGATGTATGGAGTGTAGAATTTATACGATAGGCCAAGAGGATCAAAAAATTCAATATTCTTCACTGTTTGAAAGATGCATAGCCAATGACCGGTCTTCAAAGTCGATGGACTGCTATTAAGAATGATTAGGGTATTGTTAACACTTGGAATTTTTTCAATGAAGTCCGAAGGTATGCAATAGGACTTGTACTGGGACATGTATGGATCCATACTAAATTCGTTGATTATTTGGTTGTGTTCATGGTGCTAGGTTTACTAGAACACAGCCGTCGGGTATGATATCCCAATAGGTTTCAAATTGACTCAGTGATATTAGCGTGATACTCTCAGTCAAAGCATCGGCAAATGTACACTCTAAACGTACATTCCCTGTTCGTACTATGCTCATATCCTGAGTCCCTGACAAGTCCAAAACAATTATCCCATGATTTTTTGAAATCATTGAATCGATTATTCCATTTTCAAATAGTTGAGAGTCATGATCTAGGGATTGCATGGTCAATTCGTACAGAGTTCTTTAGGATTTTTTGTCAAATGATAGAGTGTACAGTGGAATACCATTCACTTTGCACACAAGGCTAGATAGACCGAAAAAATTAAAATCATGGGGAAATTCAGTCCAGGATCCAACGGCACTGCCACTCTTCACAAAGGCAAAAGCCAATTTTGATGGGATTTCTCCATTGATAAATGATGAATCGCTATAGCTACGAGAGCCGGTGGCAATGTGACGTTGATTGGTGATCGTATGGGGGACAAGAAGTTTAATGTTGTTGCCATTGGCTCTTAGCTTTTCCACTGCTAATGCAAGAGAGCTCATAACCTGTTGTTTTCGGACGTGGAGAATTGCCGATGTGATAATGACATTTGCATCGGGTGCTGCTGGAAGTGTTTTTCTCAAAATGAAATTCGATGGGGCCAGCTGTAACTTTATGTCAATCTTGACATTTGGGGGTAGCCATTGGGATATATTGAATATCTCATGATTTAATTTTCAACCAGATGATACTCCTGGGTCACTGCAGCAGTCAACTCACCGTCAGTATCAACACCTGATCGATATTCATAGCCCAATGATTGTCCTCTCAACTCCTTGTACGCCTTTGGTGTCATCATCATAAATTGTATGTAGCTTGCATAGTTGGATAAATTATTGCTAGTGCTCACCAATTTTCCATTAATAAATACATCAATTTGTTTGAATAGGTTGTGTAGAATACAATTTCCGTAGGAGAGACCGTCGGCAGCATTTGGAGTTGTATTATCTGACTTTTTCTTCACCGCAACATTTAAATCAATAAATGTTGATGACAAATCAATGAAATAGTCTTCATTGGAAAATATTTGAAAGTGTATATTTTCCGAGAGGGGTCGTTAGGGATGAAATTTTTCATAGTAGCCATACTTGACACTGACATCAACATTTTCAGCATTGAATAGATTCAATGAGGAACTAATTGATGGATTTGCTTCCTTGTGGGGGAGATGAGTCATCTTAAGAAAAGAAATCCTTCTTTGATCTAACAATTATTTTCTTCTTCTTCTTCTTCTGCTTATTGGTCTTCCTTGTTTTATTCCTCAAAGTCCTTGTTGATGTCCTTCCCTTCCCGCTTGGGTGGAGACTGATGAGTGAATGACGCGCACGCATCCTTTTCAATGTCTCCCCATTTTGCCGAGATTTTAATTGTTCACCAACGGCTCTTGCTGAAGATCTCATATTTTCCTTAACACTCTCCTTGAAATTCTTGCCCGACCCCCAGTCCTGTAGTGTGGAGGCAGCAAAATTTGATGCAGCAGGTACAAGATATTTTCTGGCAAGGGGTAGTGCAGAACGAAATAGCCTAGCAAACCAGCTACCAAGACCATAGCCAGACATCGTAGTACGACCCTTGTAGTAGTCCAATCCATTGCCTATTTGACGTGGACTCAAAGCACCAACATAGCAATCGATATTTGGGCAGAAAAATAGAATTCTTCTATTGTTCATTTTAGGTGATTGTGCTGTCGTCGACAATGGGTCGAAAATTACATGTAATCACTGCTAAGCCTTTTGTTATTGCTAGAGGATCACCCAATTCACTTCTTAGTGTTAACTGACAGAGTTCCAAATACGAAGTGTTTACAGAAACATACTGAAGATGCTTTATATTACAGTGATGAACAAGTTCATGAGTTGTTTTTCGTTCAAGAACACGTAGGAGGGGACATTTGAATTATCGACTCTCGATTTTTCCACAAAGGATGCATAGAGAAATATGCAAGAGTCCGAGTTGAAACCAGGTGGATAATCAGCAAAAATAACTTGATTATTCCCGTAAACGGTGCCAGAATTTTCCTCATTGATCATATTCTGTTTAAAGCCAAGAACGTCTCTCAGATTATTATTGAGAATAATTATTTCAGTGTCAACAGGTGAGGTAATGTAAATCCTATCGTGTTCCAATGAATAATTAAAATGGAATTTACCATTCCTACGATATGAGATTTTTCTGTTGATTGTACGACACAAATCTGTCATATTATCGTATTCAATATATTTCAATTTAGCATGTGGATATTCGCTAGATCTAAGTGCTTCAACCCATTCATAGTCGACAAAGAGTGTCCAATCGAATGGTATAACTTTTATATCATACACACGATCCTTTCTCAGGATGTCATAGGTATTTTTGAGAATACAGTCGACAAGAGCCACTTCATACGCACCGTCAAATTTGATGGCGGGGGAGAGTTTTGTCCAAAAACCACTTGTCATATTCAAGTTGTTGTAGAGAGGATCGGAAACATTGGACATAAAAGTTACATAGAAATCATTGGGCATTGTCAATATCTTCAACACCGATCCAAGAATCAAAATCAGAGTTGTATCCTAGCCACCGAACAAGTAACTGTTTCCTACCCCTGCGAGTACGAGTCTTTAATATCTTTTCAATTTGATAGATTTCACTATTATTTTTAACTTTTTGTAGTTCATAGTCATAAAAGCC
>JAQQPU010006869.1:0-40982 GCA_029168905.1 Artemia sp. Kazakhstan ARC1039
AGCCACTTTTTCTATGATTTTTTTAAAACGAATCATCGCTCTTCCCTGTGTAGCCCAAATCAATGCTTCTAGA
Organism: Artemia sp. Kazakhstan ARC1039; assembly: GCA_029168905.1. Lineage (NCBI taxonomy): Eukaryota > Metazoa > Arthropoda > Branchiopoda > Anostraca > Artemiidae > Artemia > Artemia sp. Kazakhstan ARC1039. The sequence continues at coordinate 74 of JAQQPU010006869.1, forward strand.
CAGTTTCTTGTCAATCCTTGAACATCAGAGAGAGAACATAGCCCCTTGAGCCCTTTCAAATAGAGGAGAGAGTAGAACCAACATTTGATAAGACGAGCAGTAGGAATACAGGTCAAGGGAAGAGGGACACACGAAATTTTATATACAAGGGAAATGACCCGTAAGGCTCATAAGATATCCCTTGATCTTGCGGCCCTCCTACTCCAAAAAATTAAATCGTGTAGGAAACAATATTATTCATTTTACAAATATGTTAGTGTGCACTTACTTTGAACCTTATGAAGTATGCAAAGTGTCTCATTAGTCCATACACGGGATTCTGTTTTGACCATGCCCAGAGGTACATTTGCATAAGAAGGGAAAATTGAAGATTGAAGGGAAAATAAGAAGGGAAATTTGCATAAGAAGGGAAAATTACTCCACCCTCCCCATAGATTAATCAAAAGGACCTCCTGGAAAATTGAAAAATAGTAGCCTGAAAACACGCATCCCCAAACTCTAGAAGAAATGATCTTCCCCCTCCCAAATATTTGGCCAGTGTCAGTCTATCCAGGGGATTAGCTCATTCCTCAAGGCATTCCAGATTGAGTGTGCATTGCGTTTTGTCATTTTTTGGCAATTTGTTTGATTTCAAAAGATTGTTATCAGGCTAAGGGCATGCAATAGGAAGAAATAATCCTTCTGTACCTGTAACTCATTCCTCATGCTGTGTTTTGCGGAAAACAGCAGCGGTTTTGGGGATTGCGTATGATGTTTTACTAGTATTCTTGTTGGGAGAAGCAAATCCGTATGGTCTTGGTATTTTCCAACTTATGCGGAAACGTTCTCTGTGGTCAATTGGACTACAGACTAAATATACTACACTGAAAAACTGATTGTTTTTGTTAGATTTCATATCAGTTCCACATATCATCCCAGGATATGTTTTGTAACTTAATAAGGGCTTTTGATATGGTAATTTCCTTTCAAATAAGAACTTTCTCAACATTCTACGGCGACTGGTTCGATGCGATCCCCCTGGGGGGGGGGGGGAGAGAAAAAAGGGAAAAACTCAATGCTTCCCCTGCAAAAAACTTCCATGTTGTTCAGGGGGGGGGAGCTATAATTCTCTTGAATTAAGAACTTTGATCAGGATGATTGCAATAGTGCACTTTACATGACGGTCCAATGCCATTTTGAGGGATTTTACAGCCTTTTCCGAAATTCTTACTTTCTCTTTGTCGACTCAATTTTACACATTGAGACGTTAGGGAGGGGGATTATCCTGGGAAAATTTACATCTGCGATGGAATTGTCTGGGGGATTTTTCTATGGGAGGGGAAAATTTTCTGCGGGACAAATTCTCCATGAAGAATTTTGTCATCCGCTATCGACTCACAGCGTGGGGCATTGACCGCAGCAGAGCTCCTACCCTCGCCCAAAACAGGCCACTCTGGAGACGAATAACGGCACTGACTACTGGTTTCCTCTACGCTGGCGACGCTGCCGAGCAAGAGCTTTAAGTCTGGTAAGTAAAAATAAAGAATTTTTCGCGAGAGAATTTTTTTCGACATAACACCTTAAATGAAGCATTCTTTCTCAGACCACACTGCCTTTCTATGACGGACAAATAAATGTTCAAATTGGGATAAATCTATTTATTTAGACAGTGAAAACAGGTACAAAAGTTTCGATATTTCGATCACATATACAGCGATCGTCATCAGTAGAAATACTTTTGGGTCATTCACAAAATACTGAACTTCCGGGTCATTCACTAAATGTTTTTCGGAGAGAGTTCAATGACAGTTCACTCGAACGTGTGCCTCACACCACACTGGCGGATCGAGGGAGACCCCGCCCCCTCCCTATATTCTTTTCTAACACCCTCTGTCCGTTTTGTTTTTCAGTTTTTCATTCTTTTTTGTAAATAAATTTGTCAATTTGGTCGATTATTACATAACAGTTAAATTTTTTATACATAGAAATTATTAATATTATGACTAAATGTATTATTTTATTATATATCCCACTATTTATATACCCAATTATATTGTGAAAATACTTACTTTATATTATAGTCGACAAATTTCCCTGTCTTAATCCCTGTCTCAGGAAATCCCTGTCTCAGACCACTAACTGAAGTCGACTGAATCAATTGAATGAATAAAACAAAAATCCTTTTCTTCCATCGTTAGTCGTATATATATAAGTATTTGAAGAAGAGATGAACATTTTCTCCAATTAAATAAAGAAGTTATTTTCAATTGAAAGTAAAGAACACCGTTAAAACTCAAAAGGAACAGAAAGTAGTCCATATATGAAGGCGGCAAGGCCGTACCCAGAGGGCAGGGTGTGGTAGGGGGTTTGAACCCCCCCCCCCCCCCCCCCCAAAATGTGTGTGGGGCGCGAAAAAAAAAAAAAAAAATGAATATAAAAAAATTTTGTATGCGTTTTTTTGTTTTTTTTTTTGTCCCCCCCCCCCCCGAAATTTTTTTGAGTAAAACCCCCTCCGAAAAAATTCTGGGTACGACCTTGGAAGGAGGTGCTCTCCTTCTCAATACCTTACTCTTCACGCTAAAGTTGTTAACACTTTTAAAAAAGCTTCCTATTCTAATCAAACGGCCCTTGTGTTTCTAGGAGTCTTTATTAGAAAATTGGGAGGAACAGTCACTCTTTAGCGTAAAGAGAAAAGTATGGAGGAGGGAATAACCCCATCAGAAACGAAACAATTTCTGTCCATGTTGGGTTTTAATTTTGCTCCTTAGTTTCCGTCTAAAAGAAAAATGTTTTCTTATGCAATTTGTTATCGTTTTTCAAATAGTACCGGTAAATATGACTCACTCCGCATGAAAAATCCCCTTCCTTCACGGAAAACTCCTCCTTGGAAAATTCCTCCCATGTAAAATACACCTCTTGTAAAACTCCCTCCGGACAATTTCCTCTCCTTCGCATACTTTCATTTAAAAAAAAAAAAACTAATTTCAAATCATTTTTCAACAGTCCAAAAATACCCCTTTCCGTGTAATTTTTTTCTAAATTCACGGTAATTTAGAATGAATTCAATTTATAATAATTTAATTAGGGGAGAGGTAAAAATTTCTAATAGTAGTGAGTTACATAGTAGTGACAACCCTTTAGGCGAAAGTTGGGACGAGATTAAAGCTGACAAGTCAACAGACTACAGCTAAATTTGCAAATCAAAAAATCCCCTTAATTTATAATGCATGGGTATCGTTGGCCTGTTTCCATATTTAAACTCTGATTACCTAAGTAGCTTAAATTTTTTAACCTATTAATTTAGTCAGGGGTGGCGACCAGGTTTTTTTTTCTTTCAAGTAAGCATAGTTTCCTATTTTTACTAGATCTCATTTGCCGATCTTAATTTATAAAGGCAATATATCTGCTGTACTGGGGATTTTCGACGTCTTTTCTATGATTATAATTTTGGCCAGATTTTCGAAGTTTATTAAGATGTGAATTTTATTTATTTGTTCGTCTTCTTTCTCTTGTATGCTATTTTTTGTCCTTTTTGTTAGATAATTTAACTAAAAAAAAATTCTAACATACAGCAAATCATCCGAGAAAATTGGCCTAATGAAGAAAAAGAGAATATCCGTCCCATTCAGAATCATTCAAAGAGGAGGGGCAACCAAGTCAGTTGCCCGGGGCTCCAAGGCTGGGGGAGGGCACCGCAGCTAGGAAACTGCCCAATTTAATCACGTTTTCCTTTTTGTTTCGGCTTCTCTTTCGCTCACATTTTCGGAGGAGGGAGGGTGCTGTAATTATTTCCTTCCTGGGCATCACCAATCCTAGGAACACCCTGGTCCCATTATCAACATATTTACAATGCTCAACACAAACCGATGCCCAATTTGGTGAAAGCTTAAAAGATGCCAAAACCGAATCGTTGAATTCCAACTGCCAACGGTCTCCGAACAAGACAGTTTAAATAATGATATGAAGCAAAAACTTGGCTTGCTAAAATTTTCAATAAAATAGGGTGCAAAAGAGTTCATGTACCTCATAATCAACATAACTGAGCAACACTATCTCGGGTCTTCCTACTCGTTGCGTCTTGGGTGGTGGTTGGTTAAGGGGTTTCCTTTTTAGAGATTAATCGAAAAAACTTTTTGCACAAAATAAGCTGTTCAAAAAAAGTAAAAAAATCCATTAAACCAAAAATGAACAAAAATAAAATCAAATAAATCTACCAAGCATACAACTACCACAAATCAGTATCGATAAATAAATGAAACCCAAAACAAACAGAAATTAAAACAAGTCAAACTAAAAACGAGCAGAAATTAATCTGAGAAGGGTTCTAAACCCTATGCTTTCTAAAAGCCTGAATATAATTTGTACTTTACTGAAAAAAATTCAAGTGTCAGTTTAATATACATATGCTGATATTTATTCCTTAAAATCCGAATTAATTTCTGTTTTCTTAAAGTTATAAGTGAAAACATTTAAAAGGATTTTTTTCAGTAAAGTAAAGATATACCTTATATGCCCCCAGGGCATAACTTACAGCCCTTGCCCTGAGGGGTGTGGGAGGGGGGGGGGGGGTGATCAGCCTCAAAGACATAATATCCAGAACTTTCAACTACGTTGAAATAAATGGCTATCTCAAAATGTTGATTGGATTTGTTTGGGGAAATGGTAGGCGTGAGAGGAAGGTTAGTTGCCCTCCAATCAGTTTCGAATAGCCTATTAAAAAGGGCACTAGCCCTTTCAATTTCCAATTGAATGAGCCTTTTTTGAAATTTCTACGACAACATTTTCTATAAAAAACCTTATATGCCCGAAGGGCATAGCTTACAACCTTAGCCCTGTGGGCTCTAGGGGGAGAGTCATCCTCAAAGACCTAATTTCCAGAACCTTCATCGACGTTGAACAAAATGGTTATCTCAAAATTTCGATTGGATGTTTTTCAGGAAATAGTGAGCTTGATAGGGGGGCTACTTGTCCTCTAATCACTTCCGACTATTAAAGAGGGCACTAGCCCTTTCAGTTTCCAATAAAATGAGCCCTTTTTGAAGTCTCTACGAAAATGCTTTCTATAAAACCTTATAGACTCCCAGGGCATAACTTACAACCCTTGCCCTGAGAGCTGTGGGCGTCCTTAAAGACCTAAGATCCGTAAAGACCTTATCTCCAAAACTTTCAGCTACGCTGAACAAAATGGCTATCTAAAAATTTTTATTGTGTGTTGGCGAAAAGGTGGGCGTGAGAAGGTGGTAAGTTGCCATCCAATCACTTTCAACTATTAAAAAGGGCACAAGCCCTTTTTCAAGTTTCTACGACGTATCTTCCCATAGGAACCTTATATGCACCCAGGGTATAACTTATAACCCTTGCCCTGAGGGTTCTGAGGGGGTTATCATCCTCAAAGACCTAATTTCCACAACTTTCAACTACGTTGAACAAAATGACTATCTCAACGTATTGAGTGGATATGTTTGGATAAATGTTGAGCGTGGAAGGTGTGTTAGTTGCCTTCCAATCACTTTCGACTATTAAAAACGGCACAAGTTATTTCAATTTCCAATCGAATTAGCCCCTTTTGAAGTTTCTACGACAACGCTTTCTATGAAAACCTTATATGCCCCAGGGCATAACTTATGACTCTTGTCCTGAGGGCAGTGGGGGAGTGTCTTCCTCAAAAACATAATTTTTATCTAGAAATCAAATACGCTGAACAAAATGGCTATCTGAAAATTTTGATTGGATGTGTTTGGGGAAATGGTTGGCGTGGAAGGGGTTTCAGTTGCCTTCTAATCACTTTCGACTATTAAAAAGGGAACTAGCCACTCCAATTTCTAATCGAATGTGAGCCCTTTTCGAAGTTCTACAACTTCTTCGATACGAAGTGCCTTGGCCTATCCCCCCCCCCCCCCAAAAAAAATTAAACATTGTGCCAACATTGTTCTTTACTTAGGCGGCGAGATTGCACTGCCTATGAGAAGACGAAGGCGTCTTAAGTAAGTACATCAAGTCCAAAGTTTAATCAGATTATGACGTCTTCTTTTCAAGTGGAAAAAGAATAAGCCTTGTTAAACCATTAACGCATATCAGATAATATGAATGATATTCGGCAAATATGATGAAGACTTTGTAATAAACTTTATGCTTTGTATTTTAAAATACTTCTTAGATTAAAAAAAAAATCCAACTTTTTTTCTTGCAATCTTGTCAAAGCAGTCTCTGGTTTGTACCATGAATATTACTACTACTACTAATAGCTCACCGAAGCATTAAGCCGCCTGAGGCCAACAGAGCTACACACACTCCCTCTCAGTCTAATCAAAGATCTCCTCAAACACCCTCCCACAAAGTTCCCATCTCCCTTAAATCTTTCCTTACGACATCCTCACACCTCAACCAAAAACAATAGGCTTTTTGTTTAGCCCTAGACCATTGGTGTACCTCTAACCATTGACCGTCGAACCATTCATGCAATTCTAAACCTAAGTTTGAGCAATCCATTTATTAAATTAGAGCTGTTACAGATGAGACGGACAAGAAGCTCAAAATATTTTCCATAAATATATCCTAATCTTATTACCTTTAAAAAAGAAGAAGAAAAAAATGACAAAAATACCAGATTCAACGTCTTTTAAAAGCAGTTTAAGGATAGTCAACATAAAACCCGAAAAATGGCAATAAAACATCAATGTACTAAAATCCCATACTCAGGAAGTGGCGATACTTGGGGCTGTCCAAGGGAGTAGGCTATGACATGCTCCTTAATTTTGGAGAGCTGTAATTAGACTTGGAAAAGTATTTATTTTTGCGCATACTTTATTTCTCAATATTTCAATTTTTTAACTTGTAATGCAAAGTGAGGCTGAAAAAAGCAGCAGACCCTAGAAGAAGCATACAAAAAATATAAGTAGTGAGTTTTTTAAACAACAGTTTTAATAATTCCAATAAAAGCTGGCATATTAAAGGTCATCACAGTCCAATATCACAGTTAGGCCTTCACAATCAACTGGGTAAACTAGAAAAAAAAGTATATTAGACTTACAGGAATACAAATCTAAAGAAATCGCCCTCAAAGAAATAGTTATTAGATCCTTCGACTATGTTGAACAAAATGGATATATTAAAATTTTGATAAGATGACTTTCGGGAAAAAGGGGCGTAGGAAGGGGTCTAACTCCCCTCCAATATTTTGTTCACTTAAAAAGGGCACTAGAGCTTTTGATTCCCGATCAAATGAGCCCTCTTCCGATCTTCTAGGATCACTGGTTCAATACAATTACCCCTGAAAAAAAAACACATCCGTGATCTCGTTTCTTGTAAAAAATGCACAATTTCACATTTTTGCATATAGGATTACAAAACCTTTGAAGTAGGGTTCTCTGATATACTTTATCTGACGGTATGATTTTCATTAAGGCCACTTAATGTTTTAGGGGTGATTCCCACCTTTTTCAAAAATTGGGGAAACATTTTTCAGGCTTGTAGCTTTTGATGGGTAGCGCTAACCTGAATCAGCGTAGCACTAAGCATCATAACTTGATAGTTTTAGTGTATCCATTGTTACCAATAATAAGCCGCATCGCTCCTTACAGTTCGTTACGACGAACGGTTTCATTATTTTTATTTTTTAACAGACCACTTCGTATGCAACGAGATGTCATAGAAACTCCAAGAGGAATCATTCTATTCGAAATTGGCAGTTCAAGCGCCTTTTTTACGAGTCATAAGTAATTTTAGCTATCAGCCCCTTTTAGCTGCCCTCCCCAAAAGATATTCGATCAAAATTTTGAATTGACCATCGTGTTAAAAGAGTTGAAAGGTCCACCAAGTATGCCTCCCGGGATGACATTACCCCTGCAGTCCTTGAGGCAAGGGTGTTAAGCTTTGCTAGCTGTCCATTGCTTACACATACATTTTGTTATTGGAAAAGGAGGGCATATTTGATAGCATTTCCAAAAGGTTTAGGGCATTAAAGAAAAACTTTCAGGGATTGTTGAGGGGGGTGTTGAACTAAATCAGAATACACTATGAGTATAAAGGTTGTCAAAAGAGCAAATCAGCAATATGTCAGAAACAACTGACGGTATTAACTTGAAACTTTCAAGCCTACAGATACTACTGCTGCTACTGCTAATATTGTAGTGAATCAAAAGAGTTTAAGTGCATATAGGTAGTGATAATGGCGCAGATCTAATTTCTCAGGAACGGACTACGGATTTAAGTTGAAACCTTCAGGGAAAGTTGATAAGGTTGTAAAACTCCTTCTACAACTACTGCTATTGTATTAAATCAAAAGAGTATAAGTAAATCTAGGTTGTAAAATTGGCATAGATCCAATATTCTAGGAACAGAAGTCTTAAGTGGATATTTTCAGGGAAAGTTGAGGGAGGTAATAAACAAAATCAAAAGGCAACGAGTGTATCCAAATTGTGAAAAAGGCACCTGTGTAATATCCTAGCCCAAGAAAAATTAATGGCCTTATGTTGGAACTTTTAGAGAACGTTGTAGGTCATTTTGAACTAAATTGAAAGACACTGTGTACATCCAAGGTTGTCAAAAGGGCGTATCAGCATTACCTAAGGAACGACTAAGGGTAATAAGCTAAAACTTCCAGGACATTTTGAGGGGATTTTTAACTAAATCAAATAGACTATGTGCATCTAGGTTGTCAAAAGGACATATATGTAATGTGTCTGAAATGACTAGAGGTATCAAGATGAAATTTTTAGGGAATAATGAGTGGGATGTTGAACTAAGTCAAGAAACAGTATATACATGCAGGTTGTCAAAAGGGTATATCAGTAATATCTCAGGAACAGTTGAGAGTATTAGGATAAACTTTTAGGGCTACTACTAATACTACTAGTGCTTCTGTTACTTACCCTGAGAGTGCGATTACTTATGACTGCGTCTGCGGCTACTTACGACTACCTGCAACTGCAAGCACTTGCTGATGCGACTATGACTACTTCCGACTGCAACTTCTTGCGACTGTGACTACTTGCGACTGCGACGAACTGTGACTGCTTGCGATTGTGATAACGACTGCTTGCGACTACGACTACTTGTTACTTAATTAGTAGTATTATTCAAAGCAGCTAATCACAAAACCGATTACGGCTCCAATCAAAACTGAATGGAGGGCTACCAGCCTCACTCAAACGCCCATTTCAGCTCCCTCCCCCAAAGAAACACGATTAAAATTTTTAGATAGTCATGGGGTTAAAAATAGTTGAACGATTCAATATCTAAGCCTTCGGAAATGACATTTCCCAATAGACCTCGGGGTAATGACTCTTGCTTCGTATTTCGTTGCAAAACAAAGTGAAAGGTTATGCTTTTGCTATTTTTGTGAACTTTTTATGGAGAAAACCCATTTTTTTTTAGCCAAGATTAGGCCTTCATTATTGAAAGATAAAAACAAACATCCATTACCCAAGTTATGCAAGTTTCACACAGTTACCATATTTTACATTGCTACCATATAGATTTTGTTATTGGGAAAGGGGAGAAGGAGTGATCCTCTGTCTCCAAGAAACCTAACAGTATTTAGGCAAAACTTTCAGGGAATGTTGAGGGGGGTGACTAAATCAAAACACACCATGTGCATGTAAGTTTTCAATAGGTTGTACCAGTAATATCTCAGGAGAGGCTAAGGGTATTTGATTGAAAATTTCAGGGCTACTATACTACTACCTCAACTACTGCTATTACTACGATTACTACTACTATCGTACTAAATCAGAGGAGTTTAAGTGCTTCCAGGTTATCAAAATGGCATAGATGCAATATTTCAAGAACAAAATAATAATTTAAGTTTACGCTTTCAGGTAAAGTTGGTGGGAATGTAAAACGAAATCAAAAGGCATGAGCATCCGGATTATCAAAAGGCCGTGTGAGTAATATCCCAACAACAAGAGTATTCCATTGGAACTTTCTGGGCATGATGGTTGGGATGTTAAACTAAATCAAAAGACACTATACATGTGCGAGGCTGTCAAAATAACCAATCTTCGACATCTCAGGAGCGGCTAAGGGTATTGGATTGAAACTTTCAGGGCATGTTTAGGGGTATGTTCAACTAAACCAAAGACACTAAGTGCAAATAGATCAAAAGGCACTATGTGGGTATGATTTGTCAAAAGTAATATCTCAGGGACGACTGATGGTGTTTAGTTGAAACTAAAGGCTAGAACTACTACTGATTTAAATCAAAATACTTCAAGTACATCAAGGTTTTGAGAATGACACACATGCAGTATCCCAGGAACAGAAAAGGGTACTAAGTGAAAATTTTCAAGAAAAGAGGAGGGAGGTATAAAACGAAATCAAAAGGCACTAGGCGCATTCAGATTGTCAAAAGGGCGTCTGGGTAATATTCCCATAACAGTTACGACTGTTAAATTGGAACTTTATGAGCATGCTATTGGAGATATTGAACAGTACCAAAGAAACTATGTGCATCCAGTCTGTCAAGAAGGAGTATCAGCAGGAACGTCTGAGGGTATTAAGGTGAAAATTTTACGTCTACTACTATTTTTGAGAGAGAAAAGGGTTTTATTAAAAAAAATAAAACACATTAACAACAAAACCCGAAGTTTATTAAACTTGTATGAGCAGACATCACCCTTTACAAAACCCTACATACACAATTACTACCAGTCATCCTTAGACCCCCCCCCCAAAAAAAAGGGCAAAAAATAATAATAAGAAAATAAATAAATAAAAATAAACGAAATAAATTAATTTCCAATAAATTAATTACTACTAGTGCTACTACTTGTTCTACCACCTCTACTACTATTACTACTAATAGTGCTACTGCTACCGTTACTACTGCTATTTTTATTGCAGCTACTTACAACTGTGACTGCGTCTGCGACTGCAACTATGACTATTTGCAACTGCGACTTTGACTAATTGCAACTAGCAGCAAAGAAAAAAAGGACATATCAGTGTCCTTCAATAACAGATTATAATTAGTCTTCAAGGTGGGGGCTGTAATTTTTTCTTAGGCTATGATGATTCCAATAGGAGTATTAGCAATATCTCAGGAACGGCTGAGGGTATTGAGTTGAAACTCTTAGGCTTACTACAACTAGTGCTACTGCTTGTTCTACCACTGCTATTACAACTAGTGTTATTGCCATCGTTGCTACTTCTACTACGGCAACTTACGAATACGACTGCAACTGTGACTATTCACAACTGCGACGTCGCTTACTTGGGACTTATTAGTAGCATTATCAAAAGCAACTAATTGCAAAAGTGCAAAACTAACTGCAAATTGCAAAACAAAACTAATTGCAAATTGCAAAACTAATTGCCAAAAAAAAAATACAAAGATAAAAAAAGAAATGAATCTAATTTGGCTATGTACCCATTTAAATTTTCAGAAGAGAATCTAAACCAGCTTAGTTTCAACTTGCATTTTTGTTCTTCGGGCAACTTCAGCTACTTTCTGCTCTAATTGTGTCGGTCTAAAGCATGCCCTTCGATTTGGAGAATATTCCACTACATTTAAAATCCTCCTTTGTATTCCCACTTTCAAGCAAATTATCTTCAAGCACGCTACAATCTTTCCCAGCTTCTTTTTACACCTAAGCCAATACTTCTGATTACTTAATAGTTTGTTCAGATTTAGGATAAAGTATGTATAACCTATCAAATTGAAAGTGAAATATTTTTCGCGTGCACATCACAACCATTTGATTTTGGCAAAATATTCGCAACGCTGGGGCGAGGACAAAAGCATGTAGTGTATAGGTGTGTTTTTTCAGATAAAGTCAGTTAGCCCAAACCCCTACTAGTCTTGAATCCCTTTCTACCGGAAGACCGTAATTGGCATAAAAAAAACCATTATGCCTATTCATTTCCCTAAATCCCTCTTTAGGGATCCAAGGTCTAACCATATTGTCAAGCTGATCCAATTTCTTCAAATAAAAATATAGTACCGAATCCATTAGTGCAGAGTATTTTTCTTGAACGGGTTTCTATACATTATCCTAATAATACAAATATTTACATTGATGGGTCAGTACATGGTGAGAAAGCCGGTAAGCTGTATGTATTCCATCTCTAAAGCTCAATCTTTTGTCTCCTCTCCCACTTGGAACTTCTATTTTATCTGCTGAATTGTGTATAATTCACCTTGTCTTAGATAAGCTTATAAAACAATGCATTAAAACTGAGAATATCCTCCCTCTAAGATTCCCAATCATCAACACACTTGATCAAAAATATTAATTGAGCTGCTGATAATAAGGATCTACATAATGACAGCCTTCAAGCAAAAGAAAATCAGATATATTCCAGAGTGCCCCAAGCCATAAAGCATAGCGAAACAGCTGCCAAGGTTACAACAGCAGCGTAACAAAACAGCTGCCCTAGCTGCCAAGGCCAACAATTTCACCCTAAGCTCTTCCATCAGCCTAAATACAAGATATAATTAGGCTAAGAATTCAAATTAGTCTCAGCAAACAGATGGCACCACCCTTCCATTCAAGACGTCATGCAGTTCTATATTTAAGCCTAAAATCTGGAGTCCTTATTTTTAATAGTGTCCTATTTGGAATGTGGGTTATAGCATTCACTAGTATATTACACTTGCCTCACAGCTGACTAAACAATCCACCATGTCCCGTTTAAATTACCAGTCCCATTGTCAGGAGACCATTGGCCTCAAGCGCCACTGCTCCATGGCTAAAATACCGGATTCATTCAATGCAATTTAGAATACATGCCTCCCTCTTCATCTTAATAAAATGATATTGAAATCATCCACTGAGATAATAAAGGGGAGACGAAACTACTAGTGATCCCAATGTTGCTTAATTGATTTGTTCCTGAACTTCGTAGTTTAATTGTTTACAATCACGTTCCAGTGTTTTAGCCAGTTCAATATAGATAAAAAAACAACTTGCCCTTGATGTTCATAGACCTCACACCTTATAAAGAAGAAGAATTTAGAATATTACCCACTTATAATTTTTTTTCATCGTCCGTCTTTTAATCTTATGCTCCTTGTCTGCATTATGTCTAGCTGTCTTGCCCCAAGCAACCTCTATATACCCTCGATATTAGCTCCTAAGAAACCCTATATTTTAGAATTCTATACAATCATTCTAAAAAATTTATCTACTTCTAATTTTGTCAACCCCTTAAACCAGTCATGTTTGGATTAAGAAATCAGAATTGATCTAACACTACCGTCTTTTTCGAAAGAGTCGAAGATTTCCCTTCCAAAGTGACATGTTTTCTGTCACTATTCTCAACCTATATACTTTAATGCTAATGTCCAGAACTTGAAAAGCTTTATTTCAACAGATTTAATGAATTTAATTTTCCTGACAATCTATTTCTTTGAAAAAGAACACTTTACAATAATTGTTCTACCACAATACACGTATAAGTATAAAAAGGGGAGAGGGGTAAGTGATGGTGTCAGCACTATTTGGTCACTTGATGATGTATATCCTCATTCTAAACCTCCTGCCTGCCTGATAGTTGATAATCGACACCTAGACGAAAAAATTAAAAGTAAATCAGAAATTCTGAAAACTATTCCCAAATAATACAGTACTAAGACTAAAATATACTCTTCACAATTAGTGACAAAACAAAGTTGCTTCACCACAGGTGATCATAGCAAATTCTATATGGCAAGACCTAGACATGAGAAACTTGGGAACAACAGAAAGGCAGCTTGGGAACTATACGACAAAAAAAAACGATGAAAAAAACAAACAAACAAAAACTAGTACATTTGAAATATTCCTGCCTGCCTGACTGCTAATAAACGACACAAAGACGAGAAAAAATATAAAAGTATATCAGATATACTATAAACTATTCCAGCAAAATAAAATACTATATCACTAAATACATTCTTGACAAATATTAACAAAACAAAACTGTTTTATTAATAAAACAAAAAATTATATTGTACAGCAAGACTGAGAAAAAGTGCAGATAATGTGGAAAATAAACTTTAAAAAAAAAAAAAAAAAATCTGCTTCTTAAGCATTGTTGCTCCACTTCTAAGAACTACTTAAACAAATGCAGACAACTACACTGCTAGGTCTGCCAAAAGAACTGTAGCCAGAAGGATGAGATATATTATATATTATATCCTCCAGGGCCACCACCAGGGTGCTGCAAAAAAAAAACATAAAAGACTGATATTACGACAGTAAGATGAAACTAAAATCAGTCGTCTAAATTTGTGCCTCGTAAGAAGTAAGAAAAGAAGGGAAAAGAAAATGTCTTGTCAGCATAGGGAAAATATCAACTTACAGTGAGGAATATGACAAAGGAAATAAATTAATAGGCCTATACAAAATGATCTGGCAAAGTATACAAGTAAATGGACTTACCACTTTAGTATCTTCTACCACCAGCAGGATAAGAATCATATCCTCCAGCTCCACCCCTTGGTGCTAAAAAAAAAAGTAAGAATTATTTTCTCCCCCACAAAGGACTTAAATTAGACGACTTAAGCAAATCTTCTTGGAAAGAAATATTGATATAATTTCCTAACGCTGCAAATATCTATTATTTATTCATCAACCAGATCCATTAAAAGAATAAATAGTGGACTAAACTATATAAAAAAAGTAGAAAAAGAAATAAATAAAACAAAAACGCACACAAAACAATAAACTAAAATTTGCACCCGTTAATACAACACATTTTTTTCAAAATCAAAGTCTTTTAAGGTACGTAAGTGCAATATATATTCAAAAACTTAGGAATTGAATAGAATTATCACAGCAGTATTTTTCCTCTAATATTCTAAATTACGGTTGATTTTATTTTCTCTTTCTTTTATAGAACACCCCCGAACGTTAAATCTTCCTGCCTAGAACACTGATGTCCCTACCCGAGCCTCAGACAGTGTCCAGTGGAAGGTTCCTCATTGAAAAATATTTTCTTTAGAACAATTACTGGGTTTCATAGATCCAAAATTAATATTTTTGATTTGTTTATATTTCAAGATTATTTGATTTGCTAGAGGTAACGTTATATTTGAATATAACATTAAAAATACCTACATCAAAATAGTGCCCGAGGTTATACCCTGTAAGGGACTAAACAAAATACAACACTAACAAAAAAAACATAGGAAGGAGATACAAAAAGAGACGATGGAGGCTCATTATCAAGTTTCGCAATGAGATCACCAACACCATACTTTAAATGAATTTCCACTAACAAGATCTGCCTCCATATTGGGAGGGACCGAATTCGAAATCAAAATTGAAATATACATAGCAACAAGCTTTAGACTTTTCGCATGCAATTTCTTTCTAGCTTCACGAACAGATGGATTGGGGAGGGGTAGCAACATCAGCGAGAGAAAATTCTTCATTGTTACACATGGTTTTACCCACCAACTTCTGGCAATTCCATAAAATCATAACTTGGATATAACGAGGACAGACATTATCGGAAGTCATTGAGGATCCTTAATTATACTAAGCACTAAAAAATACCGGCACAAGGGAAATTTCTAATGCATGATTGCACAAATATTACATAAAAACCATGGTTGATACAACAAGAGATAGTGTTTATTATATGTCCAAACAAAAAGAAGCCCCAAAAAGCATACACGTTGGCTAATGAAGTTTTGAATTAAGAGAACTTAAAATAGTTGATAAAGCATTTCCGCAGGTTCAGCCATAATGACAAGCAACAATGGGAATTCCAAACATTAATTGCCCAACTCAAATCTGCTTCGAATCAGTTTGCTCACTAAACATGTTAGAAGCCCGGTAAACAGGTCCGGGCTTCTAAACAGGTGACAATTTTCTTTAGGGGGGCGTAGAAAACGGAGAACTAAAATGGAAAACTTCAAATAAAAAAAAAACATTAGTAGCCACTTACGAGAATACGGAGCTGGTCTTTGGTAGCCACCCTGATAACCAGCACCTCGCATTGGTCCACCCTCTCCGTAGACTGTCTGTGGTCCATATCCAATACCAAAAGGCGGTTGTGATGGTTGACCACCCCATCCTTGAGGTGCTGCTGCTTGTGGTGGGCCACCGTAACCTGAGCCATAGCCTCCTCCGGCTGGTCCACCTTGTGAGGGATATCCACCCCCACCATATGGTTGATTAGGGTAAGCACTTGATGGCGGGTAAGGTCCCCATTGCTGTGGTTGGCCACCCCATTGCGGCTGCGGACCACCCCATTGCTGCTGTGGGCTACCCCATTGCTGTGGTGGAGCGCCGCCGTAGCCTCCCTATAGATTCGAAATTTAGACTTTATCAAAAATATATCACTATACTAACAAGTATATGAGCTCTAAGGGTGATCTTCTGTTGTTTTGTTTGTTTTTTTTTTCGATGAACATATATGTTATAAATACATATATTTTCAAACAGCCCAATAGAAGTCACATTTCTCAGATTTTCGCATTCACACTCATAAATTAAAAGAAGAGTACTTTATAGCTTGCATTGCACACCTTAAAATACACGCAGCCAAAAGTAATTTCTACAGGGGCAGGCCTGAAGTCTGTCTATTTTTATGGATCCTTAAAATCACTGGGAGTTTCTAGAAGCGTTTGATAAAAGTATACGCTACTAATATATTAAATAAAAGCGTTTTCTACCCCCCTTTCCCTTGAACCCATCTTAGATCCATTTATACCAAAAAAACCACCACGATTCTTTAAGATTTTCTTAGATCAATTAATAATTTGCAATAAACTGATTCTCTTTACTAACAGATAAGTCCTTTCATTTCGTCAACGAAGTGGAACCTCTGAAATACTTACAATCAAATTTGTAGCGGAACTCTTAAAACACTTCTAACAAAGTTTTACACTTTACACCTAATAATGAGAAGAAAATTAATCAGTCTTCTAGGAAAGATTGATTAATAATGATTTAAAGGTGTATTTTGTCTTCAGTCAAATAAATTGAATAAAACTAGTGATTATAATGAGAAAGCAGAACTAACTGAAAAAGAACAAGACTGAAGCAGAAAATGTTATCATAGGCAGTGCATAGCACTGTGAGCGCAATATAACTTTTAAAAACAAGAATGTGACAGTGATATAAGTATATGGTCTACATTTAAACATGCATAAGAAAAGACTAATAAAAAGAAAAAAGGTCAAAACAAAAAATAGCGAAAAAGAGAAAACGAGGACAATAAAAGCAAGTGAAAAAAATAAAAAACTATGCAAATATTTCGCTCAAAACCGAAATACTTAAATTATTTAAGAAGAAAGGTAAGAAAAAGAAAAGAAAAACGCTTTACGTATGTTGTTTACGGTTTTTTCTAGTGATATTGCATTATGAAGAAGAAAAGGCTACTCCCTAAACATAAAGTTAACGGATACAATAGGGGTTTGCAATTCCTGCCAACCAACGCTCCTAAAAAAATTCCATTTTTTCAACATAGCTTTATACCAAAACGGCATATGTGTTGACAATATTGAAGGCAGTAAAAAAAAAAAAAAATCGAAAATTTGAATAGAATACCTTACGGATTATGTACCTCAACACCGAATTATTTGTGAAAGTCTTTTTTACAATCCTCGAACACATTTACAAGAATTTCTCGTAATTCATAAAGATAACGATTTTTTTTATGCTAGAGCTAGGACTAGAAATGGTGGTCGGCTTGGATGATCAGGGGAATAAAAACGATAGATTGAGGAAAGCTTGAAAACGGAGCATATTCCAAAAAACGTCCTGTTTGCATAAACTTGGCCACTTGCCAAAATACCAATGGGTTGTTTTGGGTACTCGACTAATTGACCCTATTTCAAGCCATCAGTTGTACGAAAAATGTGGTTCAATCCCTCTTTTTATGGCTATAGTGAGAGAAAGGTTGAGATGGCTAAGAAACGTTCTACGGATGAAGAATGACAATTTACCAACAAAAAGTCCTTGTCAGCCTACCGTCTAGGGTTCGACAAAAAGCAGGTCGTCCCCGAATGGGGCGGGAGGATTTCGTAAGGAGAGACTTAAGGGAAAGGACACATCTTAGGCGAATGTATATAGGGAGGCTTTGAATAGGAGATTCAGGAGGAAGAGCGTGCGTAGATTTAAAAGGTTTACAAGTTACAGAGCAAGAATATCTCATAACATACACATAAAAAACAATGATTTTTCAGGACGCCAGGGTTAAGCTCCCAGCCTATGCTCCCATCCTGCCTTCCTGAGTAAATAAATTATACATCCTCTAATTTCATGTTTCCTACCCCTGGGAT
This sequence comes from Artemia sp. Kazakhstan ARC1039, assembly GCA_029168905.1. Lineage (NCBI taxonomy): Eukaryota > Metazoa > Arthropoda > Branchiopoda > Anostraca > Artemiidae > Artemia > Artemia sp. Kazakhstan ARC1039. Next base: position 18,270 of record JAQQPU010006869.1, read on the forward strand.
ATGAGTTTCTGAAACTCCTAAGAAGTCCAGTTTGAGGCGTCTGAATTCGTCAGTCAATACTTCGATATGATAGTTGGTTTTTAACGTTGTAACATTTCAAGTTGCCATTTTCATATTGCTTAAATAACTGAAAGTATTATTCACTCAGGAAAAGGATTAGTCCCAGAACTACTACGGGACGGAAACTAACATATATTCTGAAGATAAGAGGAAGCGCTTAAGCCGGGCTTAGAACCGGACAACAAGAAGTCCCTAGTACCTCCAGTTGAATGTAGACTTTGTACAGTACTGGGCCCATCTTGGTCACAACATGGCTTTCCACACTTGGCGATGATCTTGAATCAACAAGAGTTTAAATCTTGCACAGACAATCTCATGCCTATTACCTCCGACTTATCATATATTCATGCCTAAAAAATATCATGCTACTACGGGGAGGCAACTCATAATAGATAATATAAATAGATAGATGAGATAATAAATATAAATGAAATAGATAATAAATATATATAAATAGATAATAGGCAACTCATAATACATAACATGATAGTTAGCTAGGAAGAGGTTTTTTAGCCCAAAAAAGTCCATTCAAAACAAACTAAACCCGGAAGAATTATCCATTGGTCAGAAACCAGTGCAAATGCTGTGTCGTTTACTAGCTATAATTTCCTCGAGAAGTACCACTCCTCAGGGTAACTCTGTAGCGCTGTTAGGTTCGGTAAGCTTCGGTAAGGAGAACTCGAGAAAGATCCACCCTGGTGGCACTATGAGACCATACAAGCAGAATTTCCCTGTCGGTGATAGGGACGGAGAAAGAGGATTATGACGGGGTGGAAACCCCAGACATTCTCACAGTACCAGAACAGCTTCAACATTTTATACCAAGCCTATTCTTGTAAGGGCATTCACCAAGGTTCCAAATCCTGTTTCTGTCTTACCAAGTGACATTTTAGGAAGCTGTCAGTGGACAGCAGCCAACACAGTCTCAAGAATTAGTGTATTAACATTATAGAGGAAAAAGTTCCAACATTCCAACGAAATTATCTATTTTGTTTAGCCATCTCTTTCTTAGCGTCAGTAACAAATGAATGTAGTAGTAGTGTAAAAGCTACACAGAATTTTTATAGAATTTTCTGTGTTGGACAAGTTAAGGAAAAATAGAGAAAAGATCAACATTGAAAGGCTAAATAAGACACACTTTTAAACGGCTTCTCTAAATAAAACTACTGCCACTACTAGTAACTCGCTATAGCGTCCAACCGCTTGAAGCCCAGCACAGCCACAAACACTCCTCCTCCCCGACAATCAACTAAATAATGATCGCTAAAGATGGATATGATGCTATTTTTACACTTAAAAATGAAATTTTTACACTTTAAAGATGAAATGGAAAAACTTTTACCTGTGGGACAGGCCCTGGTCCACCATATCCACCACCCCAGCTGTTAGCAGGTCCCTGGTTATAGCCACCACCTCCAACAGTGCCTCGATTCCAGCTAGGTTGCTCTTTTGTCCTTGGACCATCCCAGTCACCACGACCGCCTATGGCAGGGCGATCTCTATTTTGTTTGTGATCGAACATTTCTCGTTTACTCACGGCTTTCTTAATGTCCACATCACGCCCCTTTAAATAGTGATTGCCTTCCACTGAAAGAAAACAAAAACAACTGTAAGCGACAACAAATGGGATAGAGGGCTCTTTTGACCATTTTCATGTGGTACCTGAAAGACATGGCTGTTTTCTGGATAATGTGCTCATTATTGAATGTTTTCCCTCAGTTTGGGACAAATATTTGAAGGTGTATCTCCATTTAAGAACATGTTTTTTGCAGGGCTGCAGCTGAGAATTTACAAATATCCCATAGTTAACATGGAACAAATCTTAAGATTTTAAATAACAATCTATACTTAATGGTAGTTTTTGAGGGTAACTATGTAAAATTACGCCCCCCCCCCCAAAAAAAAAAAAACAACAACAATAAAAACAACAAAATAAATCTTAGATACGGCCCTGAGGATTATATATCAATTTCTACCTCCACCCTCCTATCGTCTCTCCCTAAGAGCTAATTCTGTAATTATCTGATGATTATTTCAAAACAACTGCTGAAAACGCAAGGGTCGTTAAACTAGAATAAGAATTTCTTTCAGACACTGCAGTCAGTAACAACTGATTCGGTAGTAATTGGTTGAAAAAGCAGGCAAAATCTTAGTCAATGTCATTGACAACCTAAGTCAATGACCAAGAAGATTTCTTGCCCAATCTAATTGGTGAACTCTTTCATTTATTCTAGTTTGTTTTTTAGTTAGTTTGATTCAGTCTTTCTTCTGCCCAGTTAGAGTTAATTCAAAAGGTTAGTCTTCCTTCTTTTTTGAGAACTGAAGACGGCTTGGCGGAAGTCCCCGACGAAATATCTACCTCTTTCATTTTCGAATCTTTTTTTCTGCTGGCTGACATTACTCTCATTTTACACAGCTATTTAGTTGCAGATTTTTTTTTCTTGTTTTTCATATGTCAATCCTGCTTGTAACCCTTACTATCTTTAACACTTCACAGAACTAATGTAATTTTATTTCAGAAATATTTCACCATTTTAAAATTATAATTACCTGTACCACCTTTTAAACCGGGAAACACAGCTATACATATAACAAAATCATATTAAATCCTTTTTCTGCTAGCCTCTTCGCGCTTTTGTGCTCTTAAATTGCAAGTCGTCGTAAAATATGTCAGTAAAATATTTAAAATACCGGTAAAATACGTAAATTACGTAAAATAAATAAATTACGTAAAATAGGCAAAATACCAATTTTACGGGGGTCCGTAAAATTACGGTAAAATATATAAAATACCCAATTTTACCGTAGCCAATTTTAACGGTTACAACACTAATTACTACTAACAACTCACTGCAGCACCAAGACGTCAACATTAATACAGCTCCGCACACTCCTCATTAACCCCATCGTTCGGCCGCATATGAATGGCTCAAAAGTACAATCTTTGGCAATTTTGTCATCCTTCGCCGGTAAGTCGTATACTAGTCATCTCCGCCTTTCTTTCATATTAGCCCTATAATGCATCGTTTAATATACAGACTTCCCAAGACCCAAACTCGAAACTAAACTCCCAAGACCTTGAAAAAAAAACACAAGGAGCTGCCGTCTGGTTTGTTGTAGTATCATTATAGGAAGCAGCTTCATACTTTTTGGATTCCTCTATTTGTTTTGAAACAATTAGATTTGTTTCTTTCAATCTTTTGACCAAGATTGTGAATACTTTGTTTAAGAACAACAAACAATCATAAAGTTATAATACAAATCAAAAAATAAGAAATATTAAGAGAGTACAACAAAAAAATTGAGAAGAATTTTAGCCAATGAAAACATACAAAAAAACGCAAATATTTCAGCAAAGAACCTCGCCCCGCCAACCTTAATGCAAAAACAAAAAATAAATAGAAACAAGAATAAATAAGCAAGATTAGAACAAAATAATACAATTATTGTTAATCCCGTTATCAAGTGTCTATTTTACTTCTCCTTTTTAAGCCTGTCTTTCTATTTCGTTTTGCGGATTTTACTTATATCTTCCTTCTTTTTAGTGATAAAAATTTTGACCTATTTTTATAGGCTGAAATTTTTTCCTCAATTAATTTTTTACGCTTTTTCCATGCGACACGTTGGCCAGTGTCGTCTTAGACCTTATCCAAAAAAGCGATGACAGAAACCTAAACGAAAAGTATGCGTAGGAAATAACTTCCCCCCCCCCCCCCAAAAAGGAGATCTCAATGGGCTAGACAGTAAACCAATGCAAAACATGAAAAAAATCATCAATAGACTTAGACTAAAGATTTGATAAACTTCGAGACGGAGAGGTCGGAGAATTTCTTTTATTAAATTTACACATTCTAGTGAATATTTTATTGTATCGTCGTTATTTTTTCTCGATACTATTATATAATCCAATTTGAACTGTCTAATTGCTGATCAAAAAACAGCAATTGAAACTTTACATAGAAAAGAAATGATAGAGACCTAACCAAAGCGATTCTGATAAGGGTTGCCACCTGGACACTATTATTTTCAAAATAAAACAAATGATCAATTTATGGTGGAACCAAAGAGTATGAATCACTTACAAGAGTGGAGACTGGCGCTAGTGTTGACAAAAAAGTACCCTCAACGATATCTAGCATTTGACAACACTTGGCATATTTTTTCAGGGAAATAGTAAGAACTCTTAATTTAACTTGTGTAAATGGTAAAATTAGAGTGGTAACAGGTGCCTAATATCAGTTTCTGACAGGAAAAAAGTTTTAAAGCTTAAAAAATACCAAGCATCGCCATACGCTAGATGGCGTTGATACTTTTTGGCCGACTCTAATGCCAGTTTCCACTTTTTTAAGTTACCCATGCTCTTTGGGTTAAAACAAAAAATTATATGAATAATTTATATTTTCTAGGATGCTTGAAGAGCATTGAGAATTAATGCTGAAATAAGAGTAGCCAGGGTTGCCATATATAGTTATCTATCCCTATTTCATGTGCTTTTTAATTTTTCCTAAACAAAAAGAAATCACTAAATCAGAACATAAATCACTAGATTATTGAAGAAAATCATTAAATCAACCTAATTTTCACCAAAACCTAGTGATTTTTTTTTCTCCGGGTGGCAACATGTACCAAGAGTGATACAGCTAATTCATTCACAGCAGCATTCGGCATCTTCTCACTAAGTTTTATTCCTAAAATTACAGTTAAACTGCCAGACAAATTTTGACTCGTTACGCTGCTAAAAAAAATATAATAAAATAAAACAAATCAGAGGACTAATTTTTTAGTGCTGAGGCACACTTTTGGGCAATTTACCTGTCCTCTGATCAAGCATTATCCAAGTTCTCTTCAGTTGTTGCCTATTAGTCAAAAAGATACTAATTTAGTTTATATTAGCGATCGTCTGATCATTGACATCTTTTTGTATTCATACCAGCAGATTAAGTTCTAAGAGTCAAAAGGAAAATCAGAGAGGATCAGCTTGAACCAACTACAGACAATCGATGCGTGCGTCCTGAAGCCTGGAATATTTGCCCCTCTTCCTTCTGGATTTAGTCGAGTGTCCCTATCTTCGGTAACAGCATGATCTTGATCAGCTGAGCAACTAGGTTCTAAGCCTTCACCTAGAAAATCTTTTCTAGGTTTTTTCAAATAAAGATATATATTAGGATATATACGATGTTGCAGGCCTTAATAATCAAAAAACTAATAGAATACATAAGATTCCTTTTTTGAAGACTGGGTCCTGGTTTTTATTACTATCAAAGGGTTTATTTTAATCCCTGCTTAGTTGGTATTTTATTGCTGTTGTATTACGGTTGAGCTGGTGTTTAGTTAAGGGATTCAGTATTTTAATAATATTGACTCCTTTGCTTTCTCTTTTTTTACAGTTAAGTAGTATATGGCTAGTGTATTCTTCTTTAAGTTTAAAATATTTGTGCAATGGACTACTAGTTGCGTCTCCATTTGGTTGCTCCAACTGGTATGAATAGAAAAGATGGCTAAGGTTGGCTGTAATGGTATTTAGAAGACTAATATCAATAGACCTTATCTCGCTATTCTATCTACTTATTCCTTTTTTTCTATGCCTCGATGGCTATGAAAACTGTAACATATATTAACACAACATAGCTTTCCAATGTTGCTGAGCCTTATTCTTCTCGTTCTTCTATTAGGGTCTATGAACTTTCAAGTCAAGACTATTTAACACTGCCCTAATTTCTCTGTCTTAAAATGGTGTATTCTACTGCGACTGCTTGCAGCTCTTGCACTAGTTCTTTAGATTCTAGGCATTGGACTTTAAGTTGAATATTTCGAGTTGAACAATCATTGTTAGGGTGTGGTCAACCAAGCTATTAACTTGAGGTGTTAGTTTGCAGAGTTTGAGGTACTTTATTGTTTTATTGGGAGGAGCCTAATGTAACAGTTTCGGCACATTCACAATTCAAATAGTCAATACTTTTATTCTTATTGCTGTAGAGCCTACAATACGCAAGGGTGAGACCCTTTAAGCCTCCACAGATTCTATGAAACATTTTAGGGGGGATTGGGGATAAATTGGGTTTATTACTAGTTCTAGTTTTACTTAGTTTAGTTTTAGTATTAGTTTTAATAATTTTATTATAGTTATAAAGACCTTCAATAGCTTCCACTGAGAAGCGCCTTTTAAGGGGATGGGTCACCCATTTAGCTGGTCAATATTCAGGGAATAAAAAAAAATTCGTCTGCGCGATGCTTACCCATACTACCTGACTCGCTAGCAATATAATAAAAGTAAATCTTTATAACCTTAAGTGTTGGCGCATTTGAAAGTTTTATACGATCGGAATAGAAATAATTTCCGCTGACATTAAACATAAATTATCAAGCAAAAAATAGCACAATATTCTTCTTCCCCTTTGGTTTAGTATACGAGATTTTTACTGAAAACCCGAAGAACTAAGATCCTAGTACTAAAGGCTACAATCAGAGAGAGGAGAACAAAAGTCAGGAGAGCTCTTTATTTTCCTTATGTTTAGGGATTTGCAAGTTTATATTACACCGTCCTTTGCTTATTTCCCTGACTTTACTGCAGTGAAGTACTAGGTTGCTAGTTTGATTTTCAAAACAAGCCTAACATTCTTTTTCTTCGTTTGGTTTATGTGTTTTTTTTTCTGAAAGCTCCCCACACTCCCATCTTCTTTCTTCACTGAAATATCACTTTTATAGCTATATATACGGTAAGGGCAATAAACAAGTTAACATAACACACACAACACAAGTTAAAGCTAAAACAACAAAACTTACGAATAATTTTGTCAACTGGATCATAATCGTCAAATTCAACAAAACCAAACCCCCTTTTCCTCTTTGTGTTTTTGTCTATAACTACTTCAGCATCAGTGATGGTGCCATACTTTCCAAAGTATTTTCTAAGGTCCTCATCCTCGACGTCTTCCTTCAGTCCACCAAGAAAAATCTTTTTCACAGAGGCACCAGCATCTGCTTTTCCAGAACGCTAAACAAAAATTTTTTTGCAAAATTTAACAACAGCTTTGATGCCAAGAAAATTGAGGAGCTTTCTTAAAAGATGTACGAATAATAAGATTTCTTGATATCTTATATTTTTAATCTGTTGAAGCAAAAATTAATTAATTTTTTAACTTAATTTTTCAAACAAGGTTATGTCGAACTTCATTGCAATAAAAACATAAGAGTTTTCAACTTAACAATAAAGAGTGTAGCTTTTCTTCTTCTTCTTGGATTATTTAGAGACGCTTATGTATAATTTCTAAGCAATCCCAGACTCTGCGGCAGCTGGGATCGATCCTCGGCCTTTGTATTGCTAAGCAGAGATCAACCCACTGAGCCACCATCAGTTGCATCAATTTAACATTTTTTGGGGGGAGGGGGGTCAGAGGGGTATAAATGTATTTTCTAAAAACTCAAGGGGATAGGTTTTTCATTTTCAGTTTTTTAAATGAAAAATACCAAAAGAATTTATTTTCAATGAAAATACTCCAAGAACAGGTATTTTTCAAAATATAGGGGAAATGGGCTAAAATTCCCAACGGGAGCATGCTCATCTCACCTACTCAATTGGCGTTACTGGCTGCCCCAAGGTTTAGCTTGTGATGACACAGTGGGTTGACTTGAGCTTGGCAATATGAGACCTTAAATTAAATTCAAGCTGTCGCAAGGCCTGGAATGTCATGGAGATTATAGATTTGCAGAAGAAGAAAACAAAACCAAACCAGAAGACCAAGAGTTACACTCACTACTGAATATCCATACCCATAAGTTTTGACTAGAATGAAGTTCAGTGAAGTTTTTAATTCGTGAACTAGTTTATGAAACATTTCATGAAATAACCAAAGACCTTATATTACTAGACTAGACATCCCAACTAATTTTACAGAGAAAGATGAGATGATTTAAATTTCCCAAGTGTGGAATTCACATGGGTGTAATTTTGACAACAAATGAGAACGAAAAAAAGAAAAAAAAAGATGACACCCAGATCCTTTGATCTCTTTCAACACGTATTGATCTTGGGATATATACTTGAAAGGGAAGACGCTCGAAAATGTTGAATGTAGGTAACTATCATCTGACTAAACAGTACTTCTTTTTGACAATTTTCTTTATAAGAAAGAGCAATATTAGAAAAAATGTGTAGAAAAACAACTACAAGAGCAATAAATTTTGCTTTAGTAGGAGGGGGTGAAAGGTTACCCTTTCTCAGTAACGGTGAAAGGGTAACCGTTACTGAGGTAACCGTTATCCCTTTCACCGTTACTGAGAAAGGGTCGTCTAATTTTAGTTTTGTGTTTTTATTTTAAGGTTTGGTTTTTTATATTTTTATTAGTTTTATTCTACACTGAGGAAGGTCAAGCGGAGGTCTTGACCGAAATATTTGCATAATTTTTCGATTTTTTCACTGGCTGTTAATTGTCCTCGTTTTCTTCGCGATTTTATGTTTTAACTATGAGGCACCTGAGAATAAATCAAACCTTTATTATGAAAGAGCCTCACTGATGAAGATATGGCTCCAAGTGGCTCTTGGAGCGGAATAAATGACAATAAGGAGTAGTGCAAATAAGGACTAGGTGCTGTTCAAATGTATGAGTTATCCATATCAATGGGTATCTCTGTATCTAAAAGTGAACATATCACAAACATCTAAGGATGGCTGAGACATCGTTAGTACCGGAATCAAAAGACGTCACCCCTGCAGCACAGCTTCAAGATAAGCGGAGAGGTTTCGTCAATGACCTATGTGCCATCAATGGCTCTGGAGGATCTAAGCTAATGAGTAAATATACAATATGTAATAAATTAGGTCATTATCAATCATACCTGTCTAGGAACAGCTCTCTTTGGTTGAACTTCTCTACCATCAACTCTGTGAGGTCTAGCGTCTTGTGCATCATCAACCATTGCAGCTCTTGAATATGTTACAAATCCAAAACCCCGAGATCTGAAGAGAAAAAAAAATATATAAAAAAATTCACAGGACTTTGAAACCCTTTATCAAAAAAGATATTTAAAAAAGAATTCCACTGTGAATGATTCGAACCGATATCACACTTCACAGTGGCAAAAAATAATTAGAATCAAAAGTGCGCCAAACCAGCCTTAAAAGCTTTTTTTGTACAGGAAATAAGCCAATCATGACTAAACTTAAAATCAGGTACAGTGGAGCTCAGATAACACTGTTTTTACGTTTTCCATACATTAAACAGACCACTAATCCCATGTAAAAAGCATCACATAGATTATAATAGCTTTATTGTCAATCCCCCACCTGTTCCCACTAGTAGATATTGAGGCTTGATTTTGTTTCCTCCGATATCAAACTACAGCAAAACAAATTTTCTCATTAGTACTAGCACAGATTTGTTAATTTTATTAACATATTTTCAGTCCTTGTTCTTAACATATATTACTACATAACCCTGAGGGTATAAGAGGTACTAGAAATGTACAAAAGGCATATTATCCTGGGTTTTTACCAGACCATAAATAGCTAAAGCTAGGGTTAGCCAGATAAGCTTAGATTTTGTCCATTTTAGGGAGATCAGAAAATTAATGGAAAGGATTTCAAAGAGGTTCAAAGCTAGAAACTGAAGAATTGAAAGAAGATGTAAATTATATGATGTGATTTTCAAAAAAAAATCTACTTCTAGAAATCAGAGTTTAAAGGAGAGGAAAACAAAGAGTTTAAAGGTTAAAAATTAGAGAAAAGGATGTAAATATTTTCTAAAGTAACTTTCTTTTGGAATTCGGCTGTTAGGGTAATCAAAGAGGTTAAATGTTATAAACCTGGGAATAAACAAACGACTGTAAATTTCAGACGCATAGCAAAATGACAAACTATACTTAAATTTACCAATTTCTGAAAAATTTCAAGTTATCCTAATGGCTAAGGAGGCTTTCTAACAGTTTTATCTCAATACCATGCTTACAATTATTTGAAAGCATATTTAACAAGTCCTAAAAGTTGACCCCTCTCAAGATTCATTGGCATCAGCTAAACAAGTAACAAATAAACATGGAAATAAATAGATTGCAAACATGACACAAAAAGCACAGACTCTTCCTCCAAAATTAAAGTACCAAGTACACCAAAATGAAAACATATTTAACCTTCTAGATCTATTCTAGGCCTTTTTATACCTGAAAGTCCGAGTTTACCGTAAATTTTCTTTTAGTTGTATAAGCAATATCGAGTTAGAACGTCTGCGAATATTTTTATGAACAATGTTGCCAACGCAAAAAACTGAAAAACCGTGAAACGGAAAAAGATTAGCGGGAACTAATTCCTATGAATCTGACAGTGCTTTTCATTTGTGAAAATTCAAATCTACAAAATCTGTTGATTCCTGTATTAGTGAGAATCTACCTAGTGAATTAATATGAGCTCATCATGTTCTGAAAGTGACTATTCTGATTTGTCAGAAAATGCTGTTGATGGTGATCAAGTGCTAGATGGTATTAAGTTACCATTTCAGTATATATGTTCCAGCCCCTTGTCACACTCGATGTAGCTTCTCTTTCTATCCAAGATGACAATAACATGATTTCTGAGAAGCCTTGAAAAAATATTAAGGTGGGCCTCGCTAAAAAATAGAGACCTGTAGGCAGAATTCTATTCTGATCTAAATATGACTAACTTTACCCAACCCTCCCCACCCCCCTCCATAATGGTCAAACATACAACCAGAATTATAAAAATCTACATTAGATTTTTGGTAAATAGCCTAGACTGGAGTTTTCAACAAAATTTTGCTTTTCTGTAGAATTAGGTCATGATTATTTTTCATATTCTTTCATAATTCAATAATCATTTGCAGGGAATATTCATTTTGAGCCCTTAAAGGGGCTAGTAGAGCTCAAAACAGACAATGTTTTTGTCTAATTTTCAAATTGATACATGTTTTTACAGATGACCATTAAAATGTATTCTTTGAGGCATGTGGCCCAATCTACAAAATGATCCACAACCTTTTCTTCATAATTGCTAAAAATGATCCTATACATCATTATATCATAAACCATATCAGTTTAGAAAAAAAGGCATTAAAATAAATGTAAGATAGTAATAACATAAGAGGTATCACCCCAATGCAACCCTATTCAGGTTTAATTTAAATGAAGGGAGATGACAGATTAATCCCCCCCCCCTCTGCACATATACTGAAACTTAATGGGATACTATCGCCCAGCCAACATGGTTTTCAACCAGGAAAGTCTGTACAAACAAATTTGCTGGAGACTTATGATGTTATAACAGGCCTGATTGATCAAAGGTTACCAGTGGATGTATTGTTGTTTGACCTTGCAAAAGCATTGGACAAAGTTCCACATCCACACTTGAACAAAAAACTTATCTCATGTGGAATTAATGGAAACCTTGTACGCTGGATCTCAGCTTTTCTTGCAGATAGAACACATAGAGTGATGCTTTTTACTAACGAAGGAGAATCAATCCTCTCTTAGAGATGTGGAGTCACCAGTGGTGTCCTGCAGGGTGGTGTCTTAGGACTTACCCTATCCAATATCTATATAAATGATATTTTTGAATTAACTAAAAATAATCTAACTCTCTATGTTGACGACTCAAAATTGTTTGGTGCAGTCAATCATGAGTCACTACAAGCAGATCTTGACCATATTCAAAAATGGGCAACAACATGGCACATGAGCTTTAATATTGACAAATGTAGTGTTATTCTCATTTTGGCAAGTCCAGCCCAGGTTCCAAGTATTATATGGTCAATTCGACTATAAAAAAAAACATTCAAGAGCTGCAGAGTGTGGATGAAGAAAGGGATCTTCGAATCATGGTTGACAACCAGTGTAAATTCCAATTCAAACAGCAAAAAGACTGTGTCTCATGCAAAATCTGTCCTAGCACTCTTAAAGAAAACTATATCCAGTAGGTCATCCTGTGTTTTTGTGAGGTTGTACATGGCCCTTGTCAGACAAGTAATTGATTTTGGAATGTGCACAGCATCACCATGATACAGGGGTGATGTATATCTTCTGTGCTTGTGACCCATAAGTTTATTTCACAAGACCCCCCCCCCCAATTCATTTGCCCATTTCCCAAAATATTGGCACTGACAGGAGTTGACATTCAAAGAAGCTGATCGAACCATATGTTAGTTTCAGACTTAGTTTCAACTTAGTTTCAGACAAGGATAAAGATAATAAATGCATATGTTTAGTGTTTCTCTTACATGGACTAAACTTACTACTTTTCAGGTACGAATCTCTCACAGTGCAGCTTTATGTTCCTTGCATATGGGAAGACCAATATATATTCCCCAATGCTCATAAATTAATCTGCTATCACAGAATTGACAATCAATGGCAAATTTAGACGTGATTTCTGAGTTATAAAAGAACATGAAAAAATTCCAAGTGATATATTCACCTTCATCCAAGCTGAATCATGTTGTAAACTGAAAATTTACCAAATATTGTTTTGTGTAAGGGTACATTGATACCCTGAGACATAATTTCTGATTTAGCTTAAGTTTAGTTAATTCTTGTTCAACCAGAATTCAGAGAAAGGTTTGAATGGAGTTGAACGCTTAGTTTAAGCATATAGCAGACAGCCTTTTTTGTTTATCAAGCCAAAAAATCAGCATTCCCATTGAACCAGAAATTGACTTCTATTACCAAAGCAATTTTATTCAGGTTTAATTTAAATGAAGTGAAAGAGAGGTTAATTCCTACATCCCCCCAATGCACACATACTCTTACTCCTTAAGGCATGATATATCCCTCCCCTTGCACAATACCCACCAACCATCTTTTACAATAGCTGATGCACAATCATATATTGCTGCATATAATTTCATGAAAAATCTTGTAAATCAACTTAGTTAAGACAAGAATTAAGATAATAAATGCATATGTTTAGTGTTTCTCTTATATGGGCTAAACTACATTACTTTTCATGTACAAATGCCCCAGAGTACTGCCTTACATTCTTGGCAATTGGGAAGATCAATATGAATTTTTCAAAGCTTATAAATTGATGTGCTATCTCAGAATTGACAATCTATGGCAAATTTGGCCCTCTTTGTGAAACAACCACAGTTTGGTGATTGCACAATATTTTTAACCTCTAAAAAAGAGCACTACAAATCCAGTTTCCATTCAAATGACCCCTAACCCAATATTTAAGGACCAGTAATCTGATGTCATTACTCATGGAGAAAAAAAAAAAAAAAAAAAAAACATGCGCCCATAATCTTTTTTCTTGGAAAAACCATAGATTTAAGATTGTAACATTCTATCTTGAATTTAGTGCTTTATTTTGCTAGTGTTTGCTATTTGTTTGCTTGCTTTGCTTTTGCTTATGTGAGCTTATTTGCAGGTTGTGTCCTGGGTTTTTGGATTAAACGCATGAGCCTGCTTATCTGCGTTTGTTAGCTACGCTTCTTGCACGGTGTCAGAATAGACGAACAAAGACGCCACCATTCATTATCCAGAGTTGAATTGGGAATCAGACAAACCTAGAGAAGCATGGATCAAATTCAAGAGCCACGCACAGCTTATTTTCGATGGTCCTCTCAGTGGAAACTCGGAGAAAGTGCAGTGTGCAAACCTGTTAATCTGGCTAGGAGAAAAGGGCATGAAATATTCAGAACCTGAACATTAGCTGATGCAGAAAAAAAAAACAAGATCAATATATACCTGCAGAAATTTGAAGACTATTTCAGCCCAAAAACAAACCCCATCTTCTCTTGGTATGTGTTCCATAAGCATGATCAAAAAGACGGCGAGACCATTGAACAATATGTTACCAAACTCAAGATTCTTGTGCGTGACTGTTCCTATGCAGCTGATACCAAGGATGAAATGGTACTTGACAGACTAATGTGTGGAACAAACAATCAGAGGATCAGGGAAAAACTTCTTCAGTGAGAATCAGAGCTGACATTAGCTCAAGCTATCAAAATCGCCAGAACATACACTGAAAACCAGGCACAACTGAGAACAATGTCTGCTGAAGGCAGCATGAACAATCCAGTAATCAAACAAGAAGTTGATGCAATTAAGAAAAACCCGAACTCACGCATCCAGAAAGCATCCAAATCTGATTGCTATTTCTGTGATGGTGAATATTCAGTGAGTCACTACTGACCTGCTGGGGGGAAAGCCTGTAGTAAATGTGGCAAACAAAATCCTTTTGCTAGAGGTTGTCGCAGTGCGAAGAAAAGTGGCAATGTTATTGAATATACATATCAGACTACAGATGATGAACTCTTTATTCATGAAATCTCAGCAAACAATGGAGATGATCAGCTGTATGCAAGCATAAGAATCGATGGACAGATTAGTATCCAATTCAAGATTGACACTGGGGCACAAGCCAATATAATTCCAAAGAACTTTGTCGGCAAGTTGAAATCACAGCCGAAAATGTACCCAGCTAATCATGTCCTTACTAGTTTCTGTGGTTAAAAAATCCCAGTAATTGGCACTAGCAGATTGAAATGTGCCTACAAGGATCGTAGTCAAAGCTTGCTTGAATTCTTCGTTGTGCAGTCTGCTCCAACTCCAATACTGGGCTATGTTGCAAGCCAGCGGCCTAACCTTGCCAAACTAGTCCTCAGCCTTCAGAGTAATCCAGCATACACAAGCAAACTCTTTGACAAATTTTCAGAGTTATTCGAAGGAGTGAACAGAATCGAAGGGACTTGCAAAATAGTCATTCGAGAAGAAGCTGAACCATCTGTGCAGCCTGCAAGACGGATTCCCCTTGCACTAAAAACGAAATTCAAGCAAGAACTTGATCGCATGGAAAGTCTATGCATAAATAAGAAAGTCACCCGCCCAGCCGACTGGGTTAACTCTGTAGTTGTTGTGGAAAAGGCAGATGGGAGTCTTAGAGTTTGTATTGATCCCCATGACCTGAACATGGCGATCAAGAAGCCTCATCACCCAATGCCGACATTTGATGAAGCGATCCAGAAGCACCAGGGTGCAAAAAACTTCTCAAAACTTGATGCTCGTCATGGTTATTGGTCTTTGTGTCTGGACGACGAGTCATCTGAGTTGACGACCTTCAATACTCCTTTTGAGCGATACAAATTCAAGCGAATGCCATTTGGCCTTACATGAGCTCAAGATGAATTTAAGAAAACTATGGAAGACATTTTTGCAGAATTGGATTGTTTTTCTGTCATAAGTGACGACACGATCATCTCATGCAAATCAGAAGAGGAACACGAAGTCAATCTTCGAAAGACGCTACAAATAGCTAAAAGAAGGGAGTGGAAATGAACAAGGAAAAGTGCATCCTGAAAGCAACATTCATCCCTTATTTTGGTCACATTTCATCTGGTGAGGGTATCCACCCGGGTCCAAAGAAGGTCAAGGCTATCCATAAAATACCTTCGCCAATATCATGGGAACAGCTGCAGACCCTTCTTGGAATGCTCAACTACCTGCCCCACTACATTCCAAACCTGTCAACCTAAAACGAGCCGTTGAGATCGTTGCTGAAGCAAAAGGTGTTCATTTGGACCCCTGACCACGAGCAGGTCCTTCAGCATGCGGAAGAGTAACTATCTTTGATCCTATCTTTGAAGAATAACTATCTTTGAAATGCTGCTGCAGATACAGCCTCATGATTATTCCGTAACCTACAGACCCGGCAAGGATATTCCTGTCCAAGACATTCTTTTAGGGCTTCACATTCCATCACAAGAGGACTCCCTGCAGAAAGAGATCGATTGCTGTCCATTTGGTCATGAAGTTCCTTCCAATCAGTTGAGAGGCTCAGTGAACTGAAGGATGAAACGGCCAAAGACGAACAACTTAAAGCTCTTCAGAGAATCATACAAGAAGGTTGGCCAGAGACAAGAAGCCTAATACCGGCTGACATTACCGAGTTATGGCAGGTCAGACATGATCTGACCATCATCGATGGAATAGTTTTAAAAACGATCGTCTGGTCACTCCGAGAAGCATGCAGAATAAAATTCTGAAGAGCATCCATGCATCACACTTGGGCATAGAGAAAACTAAACATAGAGCCCGATCTGTTATCTACTAGCCTGGGTTGAGTCAATCCATCAAGCTATGCATCCAGAAATACAATGCCTGTTGCACCTGCCAGAAAATTAGTGCCAAGGAGCAACTCCTTCAGCATCAGATACCCAATACCCATGGGAACACTTGGATCCCATCTGAGGATGTGATTCTCATTAAGATTGCTTGCATTCATGTGGGTTTTTCATCTTCTTTGAAAATCAGTCAAATTTTCTCAAGCTTATAGCTATTTATGGACACCATTAAACTTGATGAATCTTGTATGTCCTATATATATTTTGAATCAGCATCAAAAGGTAATTAATTTGATGTAATCATTTTGCTAAAAATATTTTTTATTGCTTGTAAAAGTTTCTAACTTCTTAAAATAATATTTACAGAGCATCAGCCTATAATTCTTACGCTAGTTTAAACTACCTTCAAGTACAAGAACAAGTTGGATGCCGAACTATTATACAAATATTTCCTTTCAAGAATTGTTGGAACTGAAATTTTGCCATCATGCTTTATTATGAGTAAAACTTATTTATTATTCAAACAAGAAGAAATATCTTCTGAAATGGCCCAGAATACCATACCATCTACTGTTCAAATGCAATCACAGTTTGTTCCTAGGGTTAATAGTAACAAATCAAAGTGAAAATCTGATCAAAACAGACGAACTCTCTGCATTGCCACCCAGGGCAGCAGCCCTGATTGCCCTGTCCCCTCTGAGCAGCTCTGAATCTAATTTGCTGTGTTATGGCAAGATAGTAGGCTAATTGATGATGTTTGTCAAAGTGTTTTGTATTTAAAATACAACAAAACAGTATAAAGGGTATAGACAACTATGATATAATAAGTAATAAGGTAGATATATATTAAAATATTCAAGCAAATCACACAGACTACTGGGTATCTTACATTGGCCTACATAAAGTATCAGTGAAAGTCATTGATTCTGCAAAACTAGCATTAGGCTACAATTTAATACTTTCTTTTAGAGATCAACAATGTTCACCTGTAAACTGCTTCATAGTTAAAAGATCCTGGAGTGCCAAAAATTCTAGTAACATCAATAATAGGCCTAGCCTACCCAAGCTCTTTTCAAGAAGCGTGGCTTAAAATTATTTTTCAAAGAAAATGGCTTTGCTGAACTAGGTCCCAACTTCTATTTTACCGGAAAAATTGAGAAAGCAACACTTTCTAAGGTTATAAACTAATTTATTTTGGGGGGGGGGGGGTAATTTTCTGCGGATTAGTAACACAAGTTCTTTATTTTTAAAATTTGCTACGAACTTGCTTCCAGAATGCATTCATAAATTGAAGCTCCTTTTCCTTAAAAAATGAATTCCAGGTTTTTCACAATTTTTTAAAGACGTATGAGGTTGTGTTAGTTTCCGCTTGACTAATTTAAAGAATTAGTTTTCATTTTTGGTGTCCTTGTTACTTTAAAGAAATTGTGCAAAAAAACATTTACAACTCAAATTATAATTGCTGTAAAATACTTTTCCAAGTTTTAAATTTGTAAGTTATCCACTGGTACAAAAACACATTTAATGAGCTCTTTGAAAGGCTAGCAGAGGAGGTGAGATAAATCAAAAGGTGTTATGTGATATCTTGAAAACTTATAGTTACAAGTATGGCCAGTAACACAACCCTTTCTATAAATGTGTTAAACTTACTAAAAAAAAAAACTTTTTTGCCATGCTGACCAATGATTTGCACTGCACAGGTATCAACCTCCTGATTTCATGCCTTCGACCGGGAGTGCAGTGCGTAATTGGGGGCAAATCATCCAACACTTCCAATGTCTTTCTCCCAGATTTCCCAGGTACCCATTTAGAACTGGGTCGACTCTGGCTGAGCTTACAGGGTCACACCATTGATCATTGTTTCAAACCAAATAACCAACATTGGGACACCGGGACTGCTTAAAAACCGCTCTGCATTAGAGTTTTTTTACTGTATCTTGAACAGCAAGACAAAGACCCCTTTTTTACAAATTACTGTTTATTGATAATATTCAAAATAATATTAACACATTTTATAGTTTCCTAAACTCCTGCAAAACTTGTACTATATACCAAACTGCCTTTTACATTACTGCAACTTGGAGCATTGGGTCCTCATGATATCATATACTTTAAAACAGAATCACGAATCACATTATACTTTAAACAAAAACAACCACGGGGATATAAACAAACAATATCAAAATATAAACTGATACTTGCCTCTTTGTTTCTGGATCTCTCATGACAACAGCATCTACAATTTCACCCCATTGTTCAAAATGAGATCTAAGACTGTCTTCTGTAGTCTTCTGGTCAAGGCCTCCAATGAACAGTTTTCTAAACTGCTCTGACTCTCTGCGATCGCGATTTCCATCGTACTTCATGGTGACTTATACCTGGAACTGAAACAGGTAAAAAAAAACATGATTCTATTTTCAATATCACCAGAGAAAAATTATAGCATTTGTAAGCTTTGCAGAAAACTCATTTGCAAAATACATAAGAAGCCTCCCATTTCAGAAAGCCTATGGTTTTTAACATTTTTACAGAATTTGGTTGACTTTTTTAAGACAATACCTGAGCTTTAAAAATAGGAATGCTTAAAGATAATAGATCTAGTTTTCATGAGGCAATCTGTAAAACACTGGTACCACTTCATGGAAATTTGGGGAGGAGAGTGAAATATATTTTTCAAAATCGAGGCCGGAAGGCAAATTTGAAGTTTTTAACTTTTCCATGAGACTACAAAAAAAAGGTATTTTACAATGAGACTACCCTAAAAAAAAGCATGTTCCAGAATCAAAGGGAGACAAAAATCCCAAAACACATCCCCCCCCCCCCCACCTTCAGTTGACACCACTGCCGTAACAGAAACAAAACTTTTGTTTCCGAAATTGTTGCTTTTGGTGCATTTTTTGCAAAAAAAAAAAATCATATAAAGTACCTTACCGTACTTAACACCATAACTATATTTTTAACAAACAATTTGGATTATGTTTATGAAATTAATAATACTTTCTAAAAACAGATCTTAAAAAAAATGGTTAGGTCAGAAGCATTGAGTTTTTATTAATTAAAAATTACTTCTGGCAATTTTTGTTTAAATCTGAAAATGCATTAAGCAAAATAAGAAAACTAACTAAGAAACCTATGAAAACCCTATGAAACCTATGAAGCAAAATACGAAAACTCCCTCAAAAAAAAAAAAAATATTAACCACTCACACATCTTTACATCAATAATTTTCTTCCCCAACTTCATCATTTTCATAATTAGTAACTTCAAAACCTCTTGTTTTGAATTTATGATCCTTTATTGGAATATTTGCCTTATAATCAACAAGCTAAGAAGACTTCGAATGAAAATGGCGTTGGTCTCCAATAAGGCTTATGGTAGTAAGGTTAAACTTTCAGGAAGAGCTAAACAAAATCAAAACACAGTATCTACATGCTTGTTATTCGAAAGGTGCATCAGCAATATCCCAGGAAAAGCTAAAAGTCCTAAGTTAAAACTTTCACAATATGTTGAGAGAGGTGTTTTGGAAGTGATTGGAGGGCAACTAATCCTCCTTGCCCATATTAGATCCCCCCCCCCCAACATTGATGAAATTTCGATATAACAAAAGTGTTCAAATTGGTCAAAAGCTCCAATAGCCATACCTCCAGAGACAACATGAGCCCCAACGCTCCTGAGGGAAAGGTTGTAAATTAAGGTATTGTCCCATTGTTTATAAATAGGGTTTATCATTGAGAAAGGGGAGGGGGTATTTGATCCTGGGTGAGTCCAAAATTCTAAGGGTATGAAGATGATACTTCAGGGAGTGTTGAACTGAATCAAAGAGACTATCAGCATTAAGGTTATCAAGAGCGTGTATCTTATATATCTAAGCTAAGAACTTCAAGAACATGTGACTGCAATTACTTGAAACTGCAACTGCAATTACTTGTGACTGTGTCTGCAACTGCTTGTAACTGTGACTGCAAATACTAACAGTTTAAACTACTACTATTCTGATTACAATTGTAAACAGCTACAAGTTGGACAAAATCAAAAGAGCCAAACCTTATCTAAGGTTGTCAAAAAGATTTATCTACAATATCTGCCTATGCTTTAAGTGTCACAAGGTAGGTCATCTAACAGTGAATTACCAATCCAGTACTATCTGTGGCAGATGTGGTTCAGCCGATCACATATCCAACCACTCTAATGTGTGTACAGCTAGTATGTTCTGAGTATTATGCAAAGTTGTCGGCCATATCTATTACAGTGTGAAACATCCAAACAATCGTTCAACTTCAGCCTAATCCACATGGTCAGAGTGCCCATGGTCAACTATAAATGTCAATATGAGAGGCTTAACTCAAAACATTAATGGTAGGTTTGTTCAAAAGTCGTCTGTTCTTGATGAGCTTGTCTCAGAACTTAACGTGATTTGCTTACAAGGCCACTTAAATTATTTGCCGGAGAAGATTATTCCGCATTACATTTGATGCTTGAAGAATTCACTCATAACTTTCTTGATTGCAAAGTTGATAACATATTTATCTATAATGTTTATTTGTCAACTGATTACCATATTGGCACATCTGAATGAATTTTTGCTCTTACCTCTGAAAAGGGTTGAGAATCATTTCGAGTATTATTTCTAGTAATTCCGAATATCTATTAGTTGGTGATATTAACTGTAATCTAACTGCTCCATATGCCTGCTCTTAGAAATTAACGCACCCTTTGTTCTGCTGATCAAGCATCCATCTGTGACGTCTGTTACTGATGCTATTACACACCTTAAACCAAAGTAGTCACAAGGCATAGATGGAATTCAGGCTCTAAATTTTAAATTATGATGGTGCTACAGGTTTTAGAACATCTAATACTACTATTGCAGACAATTTTTACAAAAGGTTCGGTTCCATCAACATTATGCGTGGGAGATGTTTCTCCTATTCCGAAAAAGAAAACACCTCCATTCAATGCACATTTTTCAGACCCACAACTGTATCAACTAGTTTATGCAAGCTTTATGATCTACTGTTCATAGAACAGCTTGAAAAAAATTCTAACATGCCTTCCCATCAATTTGGCTTTCAACATGGCATTAGATTTGCAGATGTCCTTGTGGTTGTTGCTTTTGCTCTGCTTGATGTTTTTCCTGCTGTTCTGATCCTGCAGACAAATGTAAATTTGTCTGCAGGATAAATTTACATTTTGCATCAAAATTTTGTTTTTTTTGAGGAACACAAGACTAAATTGCAATAATATTATTGGGATGTGACAGTACTTTTGGCAAAAAACTTAGCCTCTGGATTTCATCATACTCAGAAAGACAAGAAAAATGAATAATTTTGGGGTAAAGGTTGCTCGTAGAAAAAAACAACATCCTGCCTCCCTTTTTTGGGGGGAGGGAGATCTGAAGAACAAAGTTTAATAAAGTCTTGAATAATTTGACAGACAAAGGGACCCTGGGTCATGGGATTGTACTTCCATAATAACTGTAACATTAATTTTATTTAATTCTGATAGCACAGTAAGTTCAGTAAGCTTGTCAAAATTAAGACTTTCAGCATTAGGAACTAAACATTTTGGAAATTTAAAGCACTTTTGGAAATGTGACAGATGAGTTTCTGTAATTCTTGGGTAGGTTTTAATTTAATTGAGCCCACAAGCCATTGAAAATATTACGATTTTAGAAATACATTCAGTGTAATGTTTCCTGGACCTTGGTCAACTGATCTTAAGTGTCACAATATTTTAGCAAGTTATTTGCACATTCAATTTATCAATTGGATTTTGGGTAGGTGTTAACAGTGATATGTTTCGGGGCATTATTTATGGCATCCACTGTTGTTGGGAGTTGTTTCCACACTTGGAAACAACTCCTTTACACTAGTTACATTAATACGTTGCCATAGCTCTTGTTCTTCATCTTTATAAGAAGTGCCTATGTTCTTTATTTTTGTGTTTAATGAACTGAAAGGATGCTTGAAATTTGAAGAAGTAGACAAGACGAGGGAAAGATGATAACTCCTATCCAAAGGGGGTAAAGCTGAGGGGTGACTGTAAAAATCATTCATATTAGTCAAAATGACATCTAGAGAGGTATTTCCCCTAGTAGTTCGTATTTTAACTATTTGCTTAATTTTATTTTGGTTTGTGGAGTAACGCAAGAACACAATTGCAATAATATTATTGTGAAGTGACAGTACTTTTTAGAAAAAAAAACTTAGCCTCTGGATTTCATCATACTCAGATAGATAAGAAACATGGATAATTTTGGGGTAAAGGTGGCTCTTAGAAAAAAAACAACATCCTGCCTCCTTTTTTTTTGGGGGGGGGGAGGGAGGGGGTGATCTGAAGAACAAAGTTTAATAAAGTCTTGAATAATTTGACCGACAAAGGGACCCTGGGTCATGGGATTGTACTTCTATAATAATTGTAACATTAATTTTATTTAATTCTGATAGCACAATAAGTTCAGTAAGCTTGTCAAAATTAAGACTTTCAGTATTAGGCACTAAAATTACTATTATTCTCCATGACCACACTGCCTTTTCTATGACGAAATCAATAAGAATTCCAAATAGGGATAGGTCCTTTTATTAGA
>JAQQPU010006870.1:0-15449 GCA_029168905.1 Artemia sp. Kazakhstan ARC1039
TCCCTTCCCCCATGAAAACTTCCTTCATGGAAAGATCCTTCCATATAGCCCCCGACCCTCTCCTTCCCCCACCTACCAGAAAAAATCTCCTCTGAAAAAGTCTGTATACTTCCCAATAACCAATACTATATGTTAACATTGAGTAAAGTTCATAACTTTCAGCCCTCCCCCTGGGGACTTTGGGGGATCAAGTCATCCTAAAAGACATTTTTATCATATTTTCGACCATGCTGAACAAAATGGCTATCTCAAAATTTTGATCGGGTGACTTTGGGGAAAAAATGAGCGTGGGAGGGGGCCTAGTTGCCCTCCATTTTTTTTGGTCACTTAAAAAGGGCACTAGAACTTTTAATTTCCGTTCCAATGAGCCCTCCCACGATATTCTAGGACCACTGGGTCGATACGATCACCCCTGGGGAAAAAAAAAAAAACAAACAAACAAACAAATAAACACGCATCCGTGATCTTTCTTGTGGCAAAAAATGGAAAATTCCACATTTTTGTAGATAGGAGCTTGAAACCTCTACAGTAGGGTTCTCTGATACGCTGAATATGATGGTGTGATTTTCATTAAGGTTCTATAACTTTTAGGGGGTCTTTCCCCCTTTTTTCGAAAATCAGCCAAATTTTCTCAGGCGCGTAACTTTTGATGGGTAGCACTAAACTTGATGAAAGTTATATATTTGAAATCAGCATTGAAATCTGATTCTTTTGATATATCTATTGGTATCAAAAACCCGTTTTCTAGAGTTTCGGTTACCATTGAGCCGGGTCGCTCCTTACTTACAGTTCGTTACCACGAACTGTTTGAAAATCTGTACAACATATCCAAAGTCCCCAAAAATCCCCTTGGCGGAACAGGGCAAAAAACAGTGGGAAAGGTGATAATTGAAAAATTCAGGGGCAGATTTATTGTGCGCTCGAATTTCATGTCTGCTCTTTTTCTGCGCGGAGAACTCGAAAAAAGAAAGTTATATTGTTTTATCGCTGGACTTGGTTCGATTTCCCCCTTAAGCGGGGAAGAGAAAAACAGTATCCTCGAGAGTTGTGCGATATGAATGGTCAAAATGTTGCCCCCCAAGCATGGGCGTAGGGAGGGGGGCAGGGGGGGGGCACCTGCCCCCCCCCCTAGACCTTCAAATTTACATTAGATATGGCTGAAAAAGCAGATGGTTTGGAAAAAGCAGTTGATAAAACTCCATCACACTATCGACTGCCCCCCCCCTAGACAATATGCTGCCTACACCCATGCCTCCAAGGTTTTTTGACTCGATGATTTCAAAAAAAAATATGGTATTAGATTCATTTCTTGCTTTTCTGCAGTGTTTTCACCGTAGGGGAGACAATGCATCGGGCCTTCGGAGTACGTGGGCAGATTTACTTCGACTATGTAATAGAAACATGAGACAAAACTAAATGTTAAAAATGAAACAAATCAGGTAACTTCGGTAATCAAAGCAAAAGATAATTACGGTTTTGATTGAACTAAAAAGGATAAGATCAAGGATTTGTACTAAACATCGTCTTCTTCGTCGTTATAAACAAAAACATCTTTATTGGAATACGCAATTCCTTGGCAGTCTTTGCGAGCAAGTTTGCAAGGCAATCCATTTTTTTTGCAACTACAGCGTGAAGTGTCTCTTTTGGAATGCGTGCAGCTGAAAGGAATCGCATTTAGCACATGAGGCGGAGTAAAATCGATGTCTGTCATGATCGGAGTGAGGCGTCCGTCACATAATCGCCAACCCCAGTCTTTCGGGTCGACTTCTGACGCAGTATTATGCCATTCCATTACCTGATAGAAGAATGAAATAATAAATGAAATTTATATAAGAATGAAATTTCACAGCTGACGAAGTTGGTGGAAGTCTCTCTGGGTTCACAAAAGCTGATGTCTTTGAGCTGTTTAGTTTCTTAACAAAAACCCGGTACCTAGCTTTGCTGTGACCCTCCCCTTTCTTACGCTTTTAGAAACACAGCAAAATATCTTCACCGGCTTGCTGGTCTTCGTCCTTCATAGAGCGCGGATTAAGGAATACTTCACAATTATTCCTAAATTTTTCACGGCTTTTCAGGAATGGCAGGACAGCCTGCTTTCCTATCCCAAACAAACGGGACGTCGTGTCGCAACCAAGAAAAGCGTGGTCAACAAGAATAGAGTGACAAACGTGTACCAGCGATCTTTTGATAAAGTTGATGCGCAAGTATTTAGTTGACAGAGCTCTTGACTTGGTACTGGTTTCGAAGTAGAGATCCCTGGCTTCCAGAGGCGGGAATCAATAAATCAGTTTCTTTTCCGACTACAGCGGTTACCCTTTCCTTGGCCGTGTTAACACCTGTTAATGCAATCACAACGTCCACATCTCTCTCTGCATGAAGGACAGTGAAGCCGGCTTGGACAAGCTTCTTACCAATAGCTGGAATAATGTTCTGCTTATTGTTGGGATTCCGCAAGAAGTCCTTATTTTTTCTTTTCAGATTCATACTCAGTGTGAAATCGACGGTCGGACACTGGATACCTTTCGTTCGTCTAAGCTGGGTGACATCTTTGGTAGTCGGACCTGAAGTGTAACCATCAAAGACAATGGAAGCATTTGAATACTTCGGTGTCACAAATGAAACGTAACTAGGGCAAATCTGTTGGAAAGTGTTTCCTGTTTTCCATAGAATATGCTGGAGCGGCCATCCGCCATCGATCACGTAATTTCCGGCTCTTTTGATAGGACGTTCACAGGTTCCGCCTTTGCTAATTTCCAAATAGCTTTCACTAGCTACGCTTTATCTGGCTGTCGCGGCAGGCTTGACGATTCGAAAAGGGCAGTAGGATAGCTGGAGAGTTCGAATCTGAGAGTTTCTTCCATATCCCCTCTGGCTGTAGTTGCCGCTGCCGCAACACGTTCGAACAGAAGACTTGCGTCAATTTGTATGTCTTCACCGTCAGCTTCGGAAATTTTGCCTTGATAGGCCATCGAAATCACTTTGCTTTTGCGCTTGAAGATGTAGCGATCGGCATCGGCGTCGTCCATTGACTTCAGAATTTCTTTTGCCATCGCCTTTGCTGCATCCGCGTTGACAACCCTTGCTGCCGTCATGCCATTCGATATATTGCGCAATTGAGTGCAGTTGTTGCACGGATAGGACTGCGTAAAAAAACTACTAAAGCCTTAACGTCCTTTCTATCCGAGCTGGGCTGGTCTTGCGGAAACGTGCTGGCCAGATGACACGTACTGTGCCTGCATAAGCTCATTAATTTCAGCTCACACTGGCATTGACATTGTCCAGGCCAACCTTTGCGTCTCACTCATTTCATTTCCTCTCGCGAGTCCCATGCTTGTTTTCAGTGACCTCATCAATACTTGCTCAATTACTAAGTCGAGAGAGAGCCCAGGCCAAAATCTATCGCTTCTTCGAATGACAAACATCCCATCCGCGACGTCTTCATACAGCTTCTGGTTTCTTCCTTTCAGCTCTTCCATTTGCTGAAGAAATATTCTCACCGATTTCGTATACAGGTTGTGGCCTGCAGCTGCAAAGTAAGGAAGCATCTCGGAGAGTGCCTGAAGATACTGCACCCAGTTTCCAGTCCGTTCTGCCCTGATGGCCTTCTTAAGCCCCCCGAACATTTCTGAATACTGAAGTCATATTTTTGCAGTCCTGTTGCTTTGCAGCGTGTCTTGAAACTCTATCATCCGCGTTTGGATTCGACGCACTACGTATGCGTTGGATGCGTCTTCAAGGGTTACTTCCTCATTCAGTAGAGCTATACATATTGCCGAAGCTTCTGCAAAGTCTTAATGACCTGCACGTATGTCATCTATGCAGTTGAAACCATACGATTTGCAAATCTGAGTGATCTGCAATGCTGAATCTATAAGCTCGTGCGCTCTCATGGCTCTTGAAACAGCCTTACCGCTAAGGATATGCTTAATGGTGTTACCGGCATATAGGCATTCGAGCACTTCTTTTATTCCTGTTTCCATTATCAAGTGCCCTATCGCTCCAAGAAAGCTCGTACGGCAATGAAGACCACCGATCATTGGACCTGCTGCCTTGGAAGGACTATTAGCAGGCTCAGCATTGATGATGTTCACTGCTTTCATGTGTAAAGGTTGGTCAAAAGTCACAACTGGTACCATCACGTGCTGGCGTGCTTTAATGGAGATAAACGTAAGGTCGTGTATACACAAGAAAGATCGGAAGCACTATAGTCGATCATAGGCAGAAAAAAATCGACGAAGAGCCTTTGTATGATCCATGGTGAATTGCTTGCATAAATCCACTCCACCGGACCCGTTTCATGTCATGTATCCGGTTTGCATGACATGGTAGGTTAACGCCATCGATCTTGTCATCGAAGGTGATGGTCGGAATGGGTTTGTACACAAGACTGTTCTCCTTTTGGCTTGTGATGTAGAAGAAGAAAGGCACTTGTCCAACCTGCTGGAGTACTTCAAGGTTTACAACTACTCTTGGGGTTATGATTGGGAATTTGGGTAGCCCTGGTGTGGGAGCAACTAGCATGCCTATCCCATGGAAAGTACCTTTTCCATCGATAGTGCAAATGTTGTGGTCGACACTGTCATCAATGAACTTCGTGAAAGTTTTAGAAGTCATCCCTGGAAATTCTGTAACGTGAGTTACTGCGGCAGAACGCTCGAATCGAAGCACTTCAAAGTAAGAAGTAGAAAAACCTAGCCTATTCAGATGGTTGATGAGAGAACGCAAACCAGATTGCTGGTGTAGCTGGACTCCAAGGTATACATATAAAGGAGCAAGCAAAGATTGGGGACGACAAGCCTGCATTATTGCTTGACCGACTGAACCAACCAATAGGTAGTGAATCTTCAGCAAACAGGAAAAGAGAAGCACCAGCGAATAGGATATTAAACTCTCGTCAAATCGGTCATAGAGGGTTTTAAAACCGAGTTGTTAGACCTTTGTCTCCTCTCCGAATTCTGTAGAGCCGTCTGACTATATTTTTCCTTTAGAAGATATCTTGATTTCCCCCTCTTTTTCCCTAGTAACTGGAAAACGAGGGGAAAGGCTAATGACAGATCAATCAAAGTAATATATTCATTCTTCTCGCACTGGGAAATCCCAGAAAACAAGTCTTTTAGACTGTTGTACAGGATCTCTATTTACCCGCTCTTTTTCCCTGTAAGTGGGGAAACGGGGGAACGACTTATTACACAGCAATAAAAAAACGCATATTCGATCTTTTTGGACCTAAGAGCGTCAGGATTGTCATTCTCAGCATCCAAAACTACCGGTAGTAGATTTTCGAGTATCCCTGTGGATTTTCCCCTTTCACACGAGGGGCACCTTGCAACACCCGTCATCAACATTTTAAGCGTCTTCTAGCGTTTGAACACCCTAAATGGATATATTTTCTATTGCTATTATTTTCCAACAATTCCCAGCTCTGTGCCACACTATTACGGGTCCTCTGCCACTCTCTGACACCCCCGCCGTCACCCCTATGACATTTGCCGGATATTTTCCTGCGAAAAATCACCCATTAATCCATAGGTTCGTGTTTTCACAACCCAACCAACCCATCGCAATACACCATCTCAATTCCCATCCTGTGTCACACTATTACTGGTCCCCCGACACTCTCTGACGCCCCTTGTCTTCATCCCTATGACATTTTCCAGATATTTTCCTGCTAAAAATCACACATAAAATCCATAGGTTCATGTTTGTGCAACCCGAACAACCGACCGTAATACACCATCTCAATTCCCATCCCGTGTCACATTATCACTGGCCCCCTTGCCCTCTCTGACACCCCCATCCCCATTTCCCAGACATTTTCCAGGTATTTTCCTGGTTAAAATCACATATTGAATCCATTGGTTCATGTTTTCACAACCCAACCCTCCGTAATACCATGTCAATCCACGCCACCGTGCCACACTATTAGTACACTGTTACATCCCTATGATACAAATTATCATTCCTAAGACATTCTCCCGATATTCTAAAGTAAAAAATCACGAATTAAATCCATTGATTCACGTTTTTCACAACCCCACCCTCAATGATACACCATGTCGATTCACACAACCATACCACACTATTACTTATCCTCTGGCACTCTCTGATACCCCTTCGTCTTCCCTAGGACATTTTCAACCTTTTCATACCGAAAATAACCATGTGAATCTAAATTAAACACTATATTTTTTGTGGAAAAGCGGTACTCGACATTTCATTGCTAGAACGTGATACTCCATGCAATTCACGCCACAGTGCAATGATTTGACTGCCTCTCTGACACCTCCTTCATCAGCCCCAAGACAGTTTTCAGACATTTTTTGTTAAAAATTATACTTCATCCCACTGAATCAAGTTTTCGCAAGTCAAGCTTATCGTAATAACCTTTAAAACACTTCACACCACCGTGGCATTAAACACCTCCCCCTCCATCATCCACGTGGCACCACCCCTCATGACCCCCTAGGACGTTTTCAACCTTTTCCCACCCAAAATAAGTTCATGAACCTAAGTTAAACACTGTTTTTACTTGAACAGCGGAACGCAGCATTTCAATACTATGGTGTGATACTCCATGCAATTCACGCCACAGTGCCATTA
This sequence comes from Artemia sp. Kazakhstan ARC1039, assembly GCA_029168905.1. Classification (NCBI taxonomy): domain Eukaryota; kingdom Metazoa; phylum Arthropoda; class Branchiopoda; order Anostraca; family Artemiidae; genus Artemia; species Artemia sp. Kazakhstan ARC1039. The sequence goes on from JAQQPU010006870.1 coordinate 6,601, forward strand.
TTTGACTGCCCCTCTGAAACCTCCTTCGTCACCCCAAGACATTTTTCAGACATTTTCTGTTAAAAATTATACTTCATCCCATTGACTCAAGTTCTCGCAAGCCAAGCTTATCATAATAACCTCCAAACCACCGTGGCATTACACACCTAACCCTCCATCATCCACGTGGCACCACCCCTCACCCCCTAGGACTTTTTCAACCTTTTCCCACCGAAAATAAGCTCATGAATCTAAATTAAACACTGTTTTTACTTTAACAGCGGAACTCGGCATTTCATTACCAGAATGTGATACTCCAAGCAATTCATGCCACAATTCCACAATATTACTGCTCTGTGGCACCCTCTGACCATAAAACTTTTTCTGTCAGAAGTAACACGTTTTTCTTAACACTATGATTATTTTCCCTAGAAGTAACAAGTTTTTCCTTAATACTAGCAAAGTTTTACTTAATACTAATAATTTTTTCTTAGAAGTAGCAGCTTTTCCCATAATACTAACAAAATTTTACTTAATACTATCAAATTTCTGTTGGAAGTAACAGGTTTTTTTCTTATCAGTAAGAATTTTTTTCTAATAGCAGCAAAATTTCCATCAAAGATAACAAATGTCTCTTAGAAGTAACAATTTTCTGTTTGCGCTAACAAGTTTTCTGTTAGAGGTAGCAAGTTTTTCTTAACACTAACAAATTTTTTCATAGAAGTAACACTTTTTTTCCTTAATGCTAACAAAGTTTTACTTAATGCTAACAATTTTTTTCTTAGAAGTAACAACTTTTTCCTTAATACTAACACAGTTTTACTTAACACTATCAAGTTTCTCATGGAAGTAACATGTTTTTCTTAATAGTAAGAATTTTGTCTAATAGCACCAAGTTTTCCGTCAAAGATAACAAATTTCTCTTAGAAGTAAAAATTTTCTGTTACGCTAACAAGTTTTCAGCTAGAAGTAGCAAGTTTTTCTTAACAGTAACAAATTTTTTCTTAGAAATAACAAGTTTTTCCTTCATACTAAAAAAGTTTTACTTAATACTAACAATTTTTTCTTAAGAGTAACAACTTTTTCCTCAATAATAACAAAGTTTTACTTAATACTATCAAATTTCCCTTGGGAGTAACAGGTTCTCTTAACAGTAACAATTTTTTTCTAATAGCAGCATGTTTTCCATCAAAGATAGCAAATTTCTCATAGAAGTAACAATTTTCTGTTTATGCTAACAAGTTTTCTGTTATAAGTAGCAAGTTTTTCGTAACACTAACAAGTTTTTTCTTAGAAGTAACAACTTTGACTTAAATTTAGGTTTACTTAATGTTATCAAATTTCTCTTTGAAGTAGCGGGGTTTTCTTAATAGTAAGAATTTTGTTTTAATAGCGGTAAGTTTTCCGTCAAATATAAAAAGTTTCTCTGAGAAGTAACAATTTTCGGGGCTACACTAACAAGTTTTCTGTTAGAAAACTTGTTAGTGTAAACAGAAACAGCTCATGGAAAGCATGTTGAGCATCATACCTCTGCTATGATCAAATATATTACAATGTTAACAAATTTGCAAAAATGCATCTTAAATAGCTTGAAAAGAGTCCCGTTATTGTTTAAAGCCCTACTCAAGTCCTTTGAATCTGTTTTCGAAAACCCAGTGTCAAAGAAAATTAGACTCAAACAAAGCAACAAAAAAATTTCTTCTTTCTTACCACATTTAAGACAAGTCTAGGGAGCTGGGAGCCAAGGGGTCTTGTAGTTACACAGATTCCTGTGTACCACTTGAGTTTCAGAGTCAAGGTGAGGTGGGAAACACTTGTCCTGCTTGAAGAAAGTAACACTTGAAGAAAGTAACGATCAATCGAGATTCCTCTTAAGCAGAAAACACTATAAAAATAAAGGAATAGTACCATCATGTTCCCAATACAATATTCTTTCCAAATATTGTTTCCTCTACCATAGCATTTGCCACCCACTCCCCTTTGTTGATACAATGAGTCATTTATAAGAGGACATAGACAAAAATGATGCATTTGCTAAGAAAGCTGAAAGCCAAAATTGTCCTAGGCTAAGTTATGGATAACTGGTAAAAGGGGGGGGGGGGCAAAATAGGTTGATCTGGTAAACTTGCATTAGGAGTTGCATTAATTATACTACTTTAGAATACGTTAGGGGGCGCCCCATCGCCCCCTGGATCCGCCACTGCATCAGTGCCATCTACCAAAAACATATTAATAGCCAAAAACTGATAAATTAGGTTAGGTTAGATTAGTTAGATGGCACTTGGGTGTTTGTGGATAAACAATTATCAAGACTTAGAGAATAGACGCAAATACTAAAAAATGTGATAGAAAAACTAGAAATACAAAGAAAATAGTGACAATAAAGGTTCTCCCCCCACAAAATATGTTAACTAGGATTATTCTGCTTATCATGAAGTAAGAAGTGTTTTCTTAACATGTTTACTTATGTAGTGGACTAACCCAGCACTTACCACCAAGAAATTAATTGAAGAATACATTTTTCTTTCTAACTAAATTATATGAAAAAGGAAAAATTTACCTATGCTATATTTTACAATAGCCCAGGAAACAACAAACACTTATATTTTATAACAGCCAATATCTCTCAAGCAGGAAAGGCAAGAGTGGCACTGGGGTAAAGGTACTGACGATTTGACAGTGCAATTTTGGAACCCCTGTCAAAATTTTCCTTCAAAATGCAATAACTCTGCCTGGAATAACTCTGCTGAAACATTGGCACAATATCCTGTACACCCAGATAAGAAAAGAACATTTAACTCAGTCAGTTTCCTGTTTTCGACAAGAAAGGAGCTACTGACATTTTTTCAGGTAAGCAATGTTCAAACTGCTGTTACTTGGGTACTTATTGCAAAAAAAAATAGTTGGGATTAGCACTAATGCATCAAGATACATCTGATTTTATCTGAATTCTCGTCAGATTAGCTTTTTCTTGATAAAATTAAAATGGCAACAAATATTACATTGTCAAAACTAGGTTCTAACTGTTGAAAATTCTTGTTTAATGTAGTGGAATACCAGGAGCACTAAAAATGTTCCTTTAGCCAAATTCAAACATAGATAATGGCTTCTATAAATTGATTTATATCCTTTGCAAATATCTTGTACGCCTAGTAACCTTGTCAAAATTTTTGAAACACAGCAACAGGCCCTGTCAAAATATAGGTGACTCTGTCAAAACTTCACTGAAAATGTAAAACAAATGAGAGATAATTGGTGTCAAAATCCCAGGGTCCACTGACAAAAATATAGCTGTCAAACTTATGGGTGCCTGCTATTGCCAAAAATTGCAGAGCTTCACACGGATGTCATTTTTCCCTTTCCTTAGCACTTACCAATGAAACTAAAAAAAAAATCCAAATTTGGGTTGGAAGTTGAACTGCAGCTTGACAAATACTATGCCATTGTATTTAGTAACAAAAAAAGAGAGGTGCCATATTTTGTTGGTAGGATTCTGGACTTTCCTGACAAAGGACAGTCCAAAATAAAAATTTTCAAGTGCGTTAGAATCACAGATCACACTTTGAAATGGTCAAATGTTGAAGACATTTACACTGTCAACAATGAACAAATCTTTCCTGGACCATTAAAACTGACAAGAAGTGGGCCATTCCAGATAATGCTTGGAGATGCTATTCCTGTGGCATATATGCAAAACTTAGAAAAAAGAAGATTTATGTGATCTAGGTCACAATATCACACTCTTAATGATTAACCAATTTTGTTATACTAAAAACTACATATTTGAAACGATTTTGTTAGTTTTATTACTTCTACTTTTTTAAGTGTTTTATACTTTTATATATTAAGTGAAGTTGAATGAAAACAAAGAAACAAGAATATACATCAACAGGTTTTGCCCACAGGTATTCCCCAAGTATTTTGACATGTGTGAAATACATTAGGTTCTGCCCACAGGTATTCACCAAGTATTTCAACACATATTGAATTGGTTTCTGACTTGCATCAAAATCAAGTAGCTTTAATCTTGTGTCAAATTTGTTTGTGAAAATCCTCTAATTTTGGAAAATCCAGAGTTTAGTCAGATGTAGATAAAGTGTAGATGGAGTCAGATAAAACTTCAAACTTCTCATCAAACAATTAGATTCCTAGATGTTTTTCCAACATACTGAAACCATTTTCAAACCAAAAGTTTTTAAATTAGGACTTCTGGAGTAGTATTTAGGCTAGGCTATAAATGGGGAGGGATGTACAGTGAAGCAATGTGCCTATAAGAATTATATGAGTAAGATCATTACAATAACTTTTGGTAAAATTCTAGTTTAGCTACTTTTTTCTATCTTAGAAAGGTGTTAGGTTTGGGAACTGAAACTTTCAGGGATGGATCTACAGAATAAAGTATGTCCTGGGAAGGTATTTTGAAGTATCTACCTTAACTCCTTTTCCCTCTAGAGGGCAGTGACCTTTGATAACCTTTAAAAATTTCAGTTTTATAAAGGTGAAACCTTGCCAAATCAATATTCTGCTTAAATGAAGCACAACAAAACTGTTTTCACCTCCACAACTTTGCTCAATCCTAATTTAAGACTTAGAGGCTTCAAAACTCTCTATATACAGGTTCAGGTTTATTTATTTTCAAATAAATATATAGGCTAGATAACATACAAAGTATACCAATATCTGGCAGAGAGACAAGCTCGTTTTGCGCAGATAAAACAACTTAAGTAATAAATAATGGAATATATGGATGATTACTTAAAATAAGAAAAAAATGTCATAATAATAATTACTCATCACACAACAGCAGACATTCCACCTGACAATAAACAAACAAACCAAAATTAAATTCCTTCAACCAGCAATGGGACAACAAGAGAAAAATGAAGACCCAAAAACAAAACAAAACATCCAATTAATAGTAATAATAAATAAATCAGTAGAATAAATAATAACTATCCAAAAGGAATGACTTCAACTTATTGTTTTGAAATTCCTAATGACAAATCAAAATCAAAAGCAGACTTATATTGGTTCCATGCAGCAACCACACTATTTCTTAGAGAAAAACAGGACCTCTCTGTAATTATCAATGGCTGGTGTAGTTTGCATGTATTGCAAGTTAGGTACAAAGATGGCACAGCAATTGTAAACAGATCAAAAGAAAAGAAATAGCTAGGTAGTGTCAGGAGATTGTGCTTAACTTTGAATAATAACAAGTGAAAAGTAACTGCCAGGTCAACATGAAGAATATTCAATAACAAATATAAGCTCTTTGTAGAGGACTTGCTTGGAAGAGATACTGGGGAAGGAAGAAAACCTTTTAAAATACAAAGCACCTTATTTTGGTGTCTTTGGAGTGGAATAAAATGGGATCTGCAAGTATTCAAGTAAATAAGTGGGCAGTAATTTAGGTAAGAATGAACAAGTGCAAAAAAAATACAATTTAGAAAAAACCTAGTGATATGGTTTAAAATTCTACTCAAATAACAGAAATTGCATTTAAGAACTAAAACCAGAGACAAAGAAACTGATGACTGAAAATTGAAGTAAAATGTTGTTCTGTCAAAATTTCAATAGGTGTTGTTCTGTCAAAATTTCAATAGGTGTAGACCTGTCAAATAGGCAAATTTCTACAACTTAAAAATTGGAAGAAGGTTAACATAGAAGCTTGGCAATATTTTCCTAGAGTATATTTTTGGCCCTGAATTCATTACTGAAAGTTACATTTTCCTAACCTAACCCCTTTCCAAGATAGCAAAAAGTAGCTACAGCAGAATTTTACTGTGAAACCTTGCAAAATAGATCTTCTGCTTGAATAAAGTACAACAAAATTGTTTTCAGCTTCACAACTTTGCTCAATTCCAATTAATAAGGTTTTAAAGACATGCAAAACATTTCCTGAATTTTGAAAAAAAAAATGATATGGCTTAAAATTCTACTCAAATAACTGTAATTGCATTTTCAGAACTAAAGCCAGAGAAAAAGAAACTGATAACTGAAAATTAAGGTAAAATATTGTTTTGTCAAAATTTCAATAGACCTGTCATGCAGGCAAATTTCAGGACCCTCTAGAGGGAGAAGGAGTGGAGGTTGGTACTTGAAAATACCTTCCCGGGACATACTTTAGCCTGTAGATCCATTTCTGAAAGTTTCATTTTCCTAACCTAGCCCCTTTCCAAGATAGCCAAAAGTAGCTAAAGTAGAATTTTACTGGTTTCACTTTATAACACACAGATTTTTAAAGGTCATCAAAGGTCAGGACCCTCTAGAGGGAGAACAAGAGGAGGTAGATAGACTAGTTCAAAATAGCTTCCCAGGGGGACTCCACCCTTTGACTATTAGAAAAAATTACTTTAGCCTATAAGCTTATATAGAATGGTGCTATCCAATCTCCTTATAATTAAAAACATTTTAGTCATCTAGTTGGAAAACTTGGCTCATCTGTATAGGAAAAATCTATATTTGCCAACTAGTTGACAATAAATGTTGCTCCAGCAAAACTTTCATTTTCCAACTAGTTGACTAATAACTTCTCCCTAGCAAAACTTAATTTTTCAAACTAGTTGACTAATAACTTCTCCCCAGCAAAACTTAATTTTGCCAAGTAGCTGGAAACAAACAGTGTCCCAGAAAACAATTTATTTTCCAACTAGTAACTTCTCTCCTATCAGGAATTTCCCATTACCTTTAAATCTTTCTTTATGACATTCTACCAGCCCAGACAAGGACAACCTGCTTTCCCTTTAGCCCTAGACAGTTGGCCAAAAAGGCAAATGTTTGGCAATTTGTCATCCTTCATCTGCAGAATGTTCCCTAGCCATCTTAACCTTTCTTTCATTATAGCCCTAGATAACAGGATTGAACCATATTTTTTGTACAGCCTACTGTTTGAAACATGGTGTGTCAGTCAGGTACCCAGAACAATCTGTAGACAATTTCTATAAAAAAAACATCTAGCAAATTGTCATCCACTTTTTGGAATTTTCTTTTAGTTTTGTAAATATTGATGGGATCATCAGGGGGGAGGGTTGCTTTGTTGTCAGGATAACAACTAATATATTGAAAAAGAGCATGATATAAGAACATTGTTATTTTTATTTTATTAGCCTACCATGTTTTTGAGAAGTGCTGCTAAACTGAAATTTTACCATTATTTGGAAATTTGACAAATTTACCCTTCTATTTTTAGAGATGTATGCACTCACAGTTTCAAGTAGCCCAGCCTCTTATGTCTTGGTTTTTTCTACAATTAGCCATGTCTTGATGCCTACTGCAAAATACTTGATTTTCAATTCAGGTGTTGTTGGAAACAAACATTGCCCCAGAAAACAATTCATTTTTGAACTAGTTGACTAGTAACTTCTCCCCATCAAAACTTTATTTTTCCAACTAGTTGACTAATAACTTCTCCCCTGCAACGCTTAATTTTGCCAACTAGTTGACTAATAACTTCTCCCCAGCAACACTTAAATTTGCCAACTAGTTGACAATAAATGTTGCTCCAGCAAAACTTTCCTTTTCCAACTAGTTGACTAATAAGTTCTCCCCAGCAACACTTAAATTTGCCAACTAGTTGACCATAAATGTTGCCCTAGCAAAACTTTCATTCTCCAACTAGTTGACTAATAACCTCTCCCCAGCAAAACTGAATTTTTCCAACTAGTTGACTAATAACTTCTCTCTAGCAAAACTTAATCATTGGCAATTTGTCATCCTTCATCTGCAGAATGTGCCCTAGCCATCTCAACCTTTCTTTCACTATAGCCCTAGAAAGCAGGGTTGAAACACATTTTTTGTACTGCCTACTGTTTGAAATATGGTCAGTGAGCTGGGTACCCAGAACAATCTGTAGGCAATTTCTATGGAAAACATCTAGCAAATTGTCATCCACTTTTTGGAATTTTATTTTAGTTTTGTAGGCTATATATTGATGGGATCATCAGGGAGGGAGGGTTGCTTTGTTGTCAGGATAACATTGGAAAATGAATTGTTTTCTGGCGCAATGTTTGTTTCCAGCTAGTTGGCAAATTTAAGTGATGCTGGGGAGAAGTTATTAGTCAACTAGTTGGAAAATAAATTGTTTTCTGGGGCAATGTTTGTTCCCAGCTAATTGGCAAAATTAAGTATTGCTGGGGATAAGTTATTAGTCAACAAGTTAGAAAATGAATTGTTTTCTGCAACAATGTTTGTTTCCAGCTAGTTGGCAAAATTAAGTTTTGCTGGGGATAAGTTATTGGTTAACAAGTTGGAAAATGAATTGTTTTCTGGGACAATGTTTCTTTCCAGCTAGTTGGCAAAATTAAGTGTTGCTGGGGAGAAGTTATTAGTTGACTTGTTGGAAAATAAAAGTTTTGCTGGGGAAATGCTTCTTGTGAACTAGTTGGCAAATATATATTTCTCCTATAGAGATGGGCAAAATTTTCCAACTAGCTGGCAAAAATATTTTTAATGATAAGGAGATTGGATAGTACCATTTTATATAAGCTTATAAACTAATTTTTTCCAATAGTCAAAGAGTGGATATCCCTTCCCAGGATGGATATCTACTCTTTGACTATTGGAAAAAATTAGTTTATAAGCTCATATAGAATGGTACAATCCAATCTCCTTGTAATTAAAAACATTTTAGTCATCTAGTTGGAAAATTTGGCACATCTGTATAGGAGAAATTTAAATTTGCCAATTAGTTGACAATAAATGTTGCCCCAGCAAAACTTTCATTTTCCAACTAGTTGACTAATAACTTTTCCCCAGCAGCACTTAAATTTGCCAACTAGTTGACAATAAATGTTGCCCCAGAAAAACTTTCCTTCTCCAACTAGTTGATTAATAACTTCTCCCCAGTAAAACTTAATTTTTCCAACTAGTTG
>JAQQPU010006870.1:15849-36547 GCA_029168905.1 Artemia sp. Kazakhstan ARC1039
ATATATTCACTTATAAAAGGAGAAGACTTTTAGTTCTGTGCCTTAAAGACTATTTACTCCTGAATTCAGTTTGTTTGATTTACCTAAGCTGTAGTGCATTTGTTAAAAGCACATACTGCCAATTTTCATTGGACTGGGAATAGTATGTTTTTTGTTTTCTCTTTATGTCATGTTGTTAGCAAAGAAATTATTCTGAGGAAAAGTTGCTTGCCAAATAGATGGCTAACAAAAGTGTTTATAGGGTAAGTTTGTTTCTAGCTAGTTGGATAAAGAAAGTATTGCTGGGGAAAAGTTGCTAGTCAACTAGTTTGAAAATAAATTGTTTTCTGGGGCAATGTTTGTTTCCAGCTAGTCGGCAAAATTAAGTGTTGCTGGGGAGAAGTTATTAGTCAACTAGATGGAAAAATAAAGTTTTGCTGGGGAGAAGTTACTAGTCAACTAGTTGGAAAATGAATTGTTTTCTGGGGCAATGTTTTTTTTCCAGCTAGTTGGCAAAATTAAGTTTTGCAGGGGAGAAGTTATTAGTCAACTAGTTGGAAAAATTATGTTTTGCTGGGGAAAAGTTATTAGTCAACTAGTTGGAAAAGGAAAGTTTTGATGGGGCAACATTTATTGTCAACTAGTTGGCAAATTTAACTGTTGCTGGGGAGAAGTTATTAATCAACTAGTTGGGAAAATTAATTAGAAATTCTAAAAATGAGACAAAAATATTCCTCCAGAAAAGAAACAAAGAGAAATAAATGAAGGAACATACACAATTTATGTCCAATAAATTCAAGATAGAAATGAACAAAACTTCAAACATACATCCGTTTTCTTTAAACAGAGAGGAGGAATAATCCTCCAAGCTTGGACAAATTCAATCTCACTTTTTGGACCAGATATAAGACTAATTATCCTGGGAATCAAAACAAAAAATCCATGGCTTCAAAGCCCAATATATAACTCAAAATAAATCTCCCATTAAGAGGGAGACAGAGAGAGAGAAGGAAGTTGTAGCACAATAGTGATAATTAAATTTGAAAGAACCCTATAATATTAACATATTATATGCTATTCAGAATAAATTCTAACTATTATTAGTCAACTAGTTGGAAAATGAATTGTTTTCTGGAGCAATGTTTTTTTCCAGCTAGTTGGCAAAATTAAGTATTGCTGGGGAAAAGTTATTAGTCAACTAGTTGGAAAAATTAAGTTTGGCTGGGGAGAAGTTATTAGTCAACTAGTTGGAAAAGGAAAGTTTTTCTGGGGCAACATTTATTGTCAACTAGGCTAGTTGGCAAATTTAAGTGTTGCTGGGGAGAAGTTATTAGTCAACTAGTTGGAAAAATTAAGTTTTGCTGGGGTGAAGTTATTAGTCGACTAGTTGGCAAATTTAGATTATTCCTATACAGATGGGCCAAATTTTCTAACTAGATGACTAAAATATTTTCAATTATAAGGAGATTGGATAGTACCATTCTATAGAAGCTTATAAACTAATTTTTTCCAATAGTCAAAGGGTGGAGTCCCTCCCAGGACATACTTTAGTTTGTAGACCAATCCCTGAAAGTTTCATTTTCATAACCTAACCCCTTTCCAAGACAGCCAAAAGTAGCTAAAGTAGAATTTTACCGTAAATACGAAAGAAAGTAGCCTAGCATCCACAGTGATGTGTTTAAGGGAGACTATGCTTAGCTGATATTAATAGCCTAACTACAGCAATAAATCAGTAAAAATGATGTCTATTACCAGCTGAAATTTCTAAGTAAGGATAAAAATTTTCATCATTTAGACGCCCTCACATTTCCCAAAATGAACTGGAATATTAACTTCTGAAGAAAAAAAAAGGTTGACATTAATCACGTTACGAGAATTTAAAGTTTGAATTGTGAGAAACAGTGTTTTCACTTTAAAAATTTTAAAACCCTGTCCCATCGGCGAAAAATCCTGAAAATTCTTGTCAGCAGAACCGAAAAATCCTTATATTTTTCCTGGCGGGAAATAGCTAGAACCCTGTATAGCCATGTCGATTTTTCAGAGCAATTTGCAATTTCTGTTCATATTTTTACACATAAGTTATGCTGAAAGTCAGAAAAAGGAATAAGATCTAAAGTACACATGTCAGTCTTGAAAAAAAGTAGTCTATCTTCAGTTGTACTGGTTCCCCTTTTCGGGTGTATTTTTTGTAGCTAAATTTGATTTTTAATTTTTCCTTTTCTGCAGTTTAGATAAAATTTAAGGTAGTTTTAAATATTCTTGTTCCTTTTATTTTTGTAACCGAACTGTGAGGAAGAACGAAATCTTACAGTCTTTGACTGAATGGATCGTCGAATTCATCTTTGGTAGGGTTCCTTCTGTACGTATAATGAAAATCAGAAAATCGCAACAACCTCTAACTGCCTCAGACGTTGTGTTTAAAAATTTTTACTTTTCCGAACTTCATACAAAAAAGACCAAAGGATTGTCGGATAAATAAAACATATCAAATATGAGAGGACCTTTAGAAAAAATAAAAAAAAACAAAAGACTTGAAGAAAACCGGCTCAGACACATCAGCACTTCAAGACTGCACCAAGGATAAAATAAATCACCAAGATGAAATCTCACACTAATCGCCACATGCCACATCTCCTGAGAGTTTTCGCTGTGCAAGAATGGAGGATAGGATGGCGATGGGCTCTTCACCGTGACTAGTATTTTTGGAGCCAATTCTGAGTTGAGATTTCCATCTGAGTTTACTTTAGCTATCGACTGCAGTCTGAGACTAATTTATTCAATCACATTCGTCAACTGTATCGTTTGATTCCACATTTTTGTTTTATCAAGAAGTGTCTATCCAAGCGCAACGGACTTGAGTTCTTTTCAGCACGTCTCATGCCAATTTTGACTGTAAAATGGCTCTTAGCGTAGCAGTTTTCAGCTTGTTGCGCTTTTCTGTTTTCACGTTCTTCACGACGCTGAAAAATCTTTCAACAATAACGTTAGAAAAAGGCAAACTGAGTAAATACCCAACCACCAATAGAACATTCCTAAGCCGAGGGGCCCCAGCTGGCTTTCTAACCGCCGCCACACTCGTCCAACAGTCAATAATGTCACCTTTGTCACTCATGGTTACCTGCATCATCCTCCATTCTTCAACAGTTTGCTTGGCGTTCCAACCGGGAATCTTTTATTTTTTCAGCAAGCGCATCGTGAGCTGAGTGACTGACGAGTCCATCGCCTTTTCTGGATCTACGAATTTGGCTAGTAAAAACATTTTTGATTCAAAAACAAATCGTCTTTTTATCTGAAGTATGGCTTCAAAATAGAACTTCCTAGCTGCTTCGTACATCAGTAGTACCATAGTCTGTGAAGCTCGTGTAAGATCGTTCTATTGCAAAGTCTCGAGACATTCATGAGTTGCAACACCAGGGTAGATTACACACAGGGGTAAATATTTGTCTTTTAGCAGAGAATCCAATTCAAGGGCGACCGTTCCCGCCCTGCGGACGTAACTAGGTATCATAAAGTTCATCGCCAGTGTTTTGAGAAGAGCCTCAACCTCCGGTTTGATCTTGGTTTTTCAGTCTGAGAAAGTATTTTGAAGCTACAAAAGAGTTCAAGCACATAACTTTGAAATTCCATTTGGATCCAGAGAAGGGGGTTTATCAAAGCTTGAAGGGCGTGGTCAATAGCTTGCGTCGGGCCTTCTAGAGATACTAGCTCAAAATACAACGCTAGAGCGTTCCGCTGCTCTAAGATCCTATCTACACACATCTTCAGGGACAGCCATCTGGTTTGGCTAGGTGCTAAGATGCTCCGCATATATGTCTGCGTGAAAGTTTGAAACTGCTCCAAGTCAGACCGGCGTTTGGCACTGAAACTAAAATGAATGTAAATGGTTCTGCAAAAATCCTCTAGCTGCTTGGGTAGCTGCTTGCAACTTAAGAGGCTACAAGATGAATCATGTGCCTACTATACTTTACAAAGGTAACCCATGGATACTGAGTTGTAATCCTACTAACAGCAGAGTTGTCAGAGGTGAACATAGCATTGTAGGTGTCAGCACAAAAACCTATCCAGTTCTTTAGTGGTATTTGTCTTTTGGTCAGAGAGTCCACCACTAAACCAAAAAGCGTCTCAGATCTTCCATCAGATCACTCTATGAGATCTAAGAAGTCAACCTGCATATCAAGACTTTTCCCACACCACTCAACTGGCACAGCAAGCTGCTTCTGTTTACCAACATTTGTGGTTTCATGTATCATCACTGAAAAGGGGCTTTTCTTCAAAATGTTGATAAGATGCTCATTGCAATAAGAACAAAGTCCTTGGTGAATCACGTTGGTGACTTTTTGTTTCCCAAGTGACACCTTTTCAAGACCAGACTTGGGATGAAGGCTTTTGATCATTGGCACAAGTTTATCCACAGCACTTAAGGGCAAGTCATTTTCTGCAATAAATGAGGCTATTTTGGCCTCTGAGGTCTCCAATTCGTGCTTGTTTACAGAAAGCAGATGATTGAGTGATATGGTTCCACGCTTTGTAGCATCTTGGCTTCTGACATGCTCTTTGTGGTAATCGGACCCCATATGTTTTTTTCAGCTCCGACTTGCCATATGCTATAGGTTTCTTGCAATGCAAACAATAGGATTTTTCATCTGAAGAAGGATCTTTCGTCAGCCAAGACGTAAATTGAGGGACATGCAGCCAAGCAGATCTGAATTTTTGTTTCTTTCGGAGTCTCTTTTCAACTTTTCCAGATCTAGGTCCACGTTTTCTAGCTTTTGATCTTGCTCTTTTCTCTTCATTGCTTAAATAACCAGAGTTCTCCTCATGATCCTCTGACGTAGTTTTTTCAACTTCAGAATCAGACGACAAACTTTCCGTCGAAAAAACTAAAACAAAAACATTATTTATTAAAAAGTGGACTCCCACAGATAGAACGAAGAAGGCTGAGTGCAGTGTTTCCACTTCTACTTATTTTGGTAGTAGGATACTTATTTTTTGACCATTCTACTTCCAAATATTAAATCTACTTATCTACTTACTTTCTACTTATTTTTGGAGGCATCTACTTACTTTCCACGTATTTTTTCTACTTCTAGATGTATATTATTTTTTTCTACTTCTTATTTAGATCTACTTCTAAATGTGAATCCAGATACTTATATTTCTACTGGCACTCTTTGGATCTGATCACAGAAATGAACACTACACCACTGTTAATCCTATAAATGAAGCCTTTGAGCACCCAAATTGCTGCAGATTTTTCAGTCAGAGACAAAAGTTTACCAAACATTTGCAAACTAGTGACAAATTGTTTCCTCATAAGCATAAGCTTCTGTCGACTGTAGTCACAAGCATCCTCTGAGGATCTTTTTACCGCTGTAGTAAATTACATCTCTGAGCCATTGCCAGATAATCATATACATGTGTGTAAAGAGACGCAATGACAACAGAAACAAGACAATAATTGTCTTGTAATAGAGGGGAGCTGGTTTGGCCTAGGCAGAGGGCCAGAAAAAAACTGACACCAACAACTTTAAGCTTTTTTCAGCTATCGACCAGAAACTAGGTATTCACAGTAACTGGTTCACAATGTTAATTTATTTACGTCCAAATGTTTCTTTAGATAAAGAAGTCATTCAAGTTTTACTGATTTTCCCTGTATGGACTCTGGTGGATCTTTTGGGGCCTTTTTTAGTTACTGCTTTCTGTTTTTTAACCAAAAATATTAATGCTCAACTCCTCAGAACTTTATAGAGAGAAAATAAAGTCCCGGTAACAGTCCTCTTCATGTATACGCACACACCCACCAGTTTGGACTGGCAGTGAACCAGTCTGGGGCTTTACTGTTTTGAGGTCATCACCCATTATAGCCTTTTTACTGAATTATAGGATATACCTCTAGTTAGGGCTGCAGCAAACCCGAATCGTTTCATCCCTCCGGTTCATGTAAAAGAGTCACAAAACTCACATACACTAAACAGAATGCATTTTATCTTATCGCAAACACACACCGAACAAGTGTCAATGAGAACTGCTTGATGGGGTGGCATCTAAATAGAGCAGGCTGTATTTTACGGGCCAGTCCTCAACATAGAACGAACGAATGAAACAAGTTGGTTGTGCAGCGTCCCTTAGCTATCGGTAGCTAACAAATGCTCAGCCTTCAACATTCCCAACCCGGCTCCAACCACCACTGACCACTCATCCTTCACAGAATCAGGAGAAAGCTCTTGAACTGATGAAAAACTGGTCAACAGCACAAGAAAAAACCCAAAGTTGCTTCAGTTTCTAAGTTATTTTGCTTAGCTTACCTGTAAAAACAGTGTCAACCAGACTGAAAAACAAAACAATTAAATTCCCAGCAAAATATTAATGAACTCACAACCACGCGGCTTCCTCGAAAGTTAAAATTTGTTTCGCGCTACTTCAGTGTTCGATCCGTTTTCGTGCTGGAAGTTTCGCCAGACCACCGAATAAAATAAGATCTGAGCATTAGGCGCGAATTGCAAAATTAAAAGAAGGCCCGAGGACGATGGGTGAAAAGTGATAAAAAAATTTCATTAGAGACCGAAAATTCAGTAAATTTCCTGATTCCCGGAAATTATTTCTTTTTTCCTGGCAAGGGATCAAAAATCCGGTTTACCCTGAAAAATTCGGGAAAACAGAAACACTGGCGAGAAGGTTCTAATTTTGAGAAGCGTTTGAATAACGCTGTTGGCATGACAAGGAATTATGCAAGTTTCATGTTGCCATTTTCTTATTAAGTAAGTAATTAAGTATTTATTCTTGAGTAAACCAAACAAGGTATTTCACTCTGTTTACTAAACTAAAACTATAAAACAAAAAAAAACACAAAAAACACTAATCTAATCTTAAAGTCTCAAATGAAGAAGAAAAAAAAAACACTATTATAATCTTAAAATCTCAAATGAAGTAAAATGATCAAAAACTAATGATCACCAACTACGAAATTTCTAGTCTCCTAGTTCTTAAAAAAAAAAACAATAACGAGGTTTCTAACGCACTTATTACTCACTACTAAATTCAGACTAAAAGGAAATCTAAGACATAGTTCAGATGTACACAAAGACAAAGACATTCTCTGGGTATAATATAAAGGAACGTAGACCCATCTGAGCCTCTAGAGGTACCCAGGGCACCAAGAAGGAGCCACCAGTCTTCCCGCAGGTTTGCTGCTGTCAGTATGTCCTCCCACTGAGGTTGGATTGATGCGTGCAGGTTTCGGAGATCTGTCTGGTACGTTCAACGCAGGGTGTTTCTTGGTCTGCTACTGCGACGTGGACCCGATGGCTGCTAATGGAGCGCTGCATTTGGTAGTCGGAGACTGTCCATACGTAGCACTTGGCCAATGTATCTCCATCGGTGGACTCTTATGACATATATCACAAGAGACTGGCCAGTCTTTTCATGGATCGATTGGTTTGTTATTCTCTGCTGCCAACGGATGTTGAGAATTCTTCTAAGACATTTGTTTTCGAAAGCAGGTATTCTTCTCTCTTGTTCCTGGTTCAGGTGCCAGGTTTCGGCTGCGTAAAGAAGCACTGGCATAACATTGATGTTGAAGAGTCGTAGCTTTAGCCATATAGAGAAGCTTTGGGACTCCCAAACTTTTCGTAATCTATTGAAAGCCCCATTGGCTTGGCCGATTCTTGTGAGTACTTCTTTTGTGGTCGATCCGGTGCTTTCTATTATGCTTCCCAAGTATCTGAAATGGACGACTTGTTCTATGTGTTGGTCTCCGCAAGTGATGCTTAGAAGTGAATCTGTGGTAGCCATGCATTTTTTTTCTCATTATTTTTTTCAGGCCGACCTGGCCACCTCTCTCCTTCACTTTGTCAAGGAGTTCTTGGAGTCTTTGCTTGCATGATTCCAGGACGGCGATGTCGTCAGCGAAGTCTATAAAGCTGAGGCGTATCTCTGGATTCAGCTGGATTCCGTATGTGCTTGTACTTCACAATATGTAATCCATGACGATTACGAAAAGTAGCGGTGACGAGACGGAACCGTGCTTAACTCCTCACAGAATGCGGAAGAAACGAGTTTGGCCATCTGGTGTCTTTACACAGCAGTCACTATCTTCATAGAGCACAAAGATCAGTGAAACTATCTTTTCAGGGATTCTGTAATGCAATAGGATCTTCCACAGACTTTGACGATTTACTGAGTCAAATGCCTTCTCACAATCGATGAATAGATTTTGGAGCACCACTCTCTACTTTCTTCATTCAGTAGCCGTAGAGTAAACATCAGGTCCGCACATGAACGGTTCGGTCTGAATTTATGTTGCTGGTCGCGAAGGTGTCTGTCGAGCTGCAATCTGATTTTCTGTTGTAAAATGTGCTTCAGTAATTTGCTAGGTATTGAAAGCATGCAGATTCCTCGCCAGTTGCCTGGGAGGGACGCATCGCCTTCCTTAAAGATCCTCACAAAGGTGCTGCGTTTCCACTCCGAAGGTATTTTGGCGGTCGTCCAGATTACTGCGGACAGCGCTGTCCAGAACTTGAGGCAGGTCAGAACAGTCGCTTTGATCATTTCCGTGGATATCCTGTCTTCGCCAGGTGACTTACCATTTCTCAGCTTCTTTGCTGCTGCTATAATTTTGGTGGATGACGGCGTATCCGTGCTAATATCTAAGGAAAACAGTGTGGTTGCTGGGATCTCTGGGGATCGTCTGGTGGATGTCTATTCAATAGCTTCTCGAAGTAGCTGGCCTAAACTTCGTTTATATCGGACTGCTCTGTTATCAGGATGCCCGAGGGGTCTTTTACTGGTCCATGTTGAATAGAGGATTTCTCTCCAATAATCTCATCAGTGATTTTATAGACGGCTCTTAAGTCACCTCTCTTCGCTGCCCCTTCTGTCTGAGCTGCTTTCCACTCCAGAATGTTTCTCTGGTCTCTTCTGGCACTCTTCTTTACCGTTTTATCTGCGGCTCTGTATTCATCGTTTCTGAGGATCTGTCGGTTAGGGGTTTGTCTTTAGCAACAATGACACAAGCTAGAAGGAACTTTACCATTTCTATGCAAGAAGCTATTAAGACGACAATGGTCGGTAATAAATTGTGTCAACTGCTATTTTGCCTCAAAAGAAGCAGCAGCAATAAGTCATTTGCGCTCGAAAAGAAACGTCTTGGCCAATAGCTAATTGAATTTTGAAAATCACTATACCACATTTCATATAACTTAGATTTTAGAAGCTGACGGTTTAAAATAAAACTATTCTCAAGAATACTTTGTCCAAACAGTTCAGAAAGAACTTCATCTGTAAAGATACTATGAAGAGATGATCTTTGAACTAAGGGGAAAGAAGGTGGACTAAAATTCGGCCAATTTTGAGGGTGGCTTTTGCGAGCATATCTTAATGCAGCCAATTCAAACGCTCTAATTATGAATAGGTAACACGCTCGAAATCGCTGTTATCACTTCTAACTGTTCACTTCGAAAAGATTTGGAGATTGCCAACATCGAAATTCTTTGAGCTGATTTTTGTTTTCTCAGAATATGTTTTTTCTCAAGGGCAGCGATCTTAACTGGAACAGCATATAAAATTGCACTTTCCACAACCGACCTGTGCAATTTCCTTTATGCAAAAGGTTTAGTCCCCAGGTTGTTTTGCCGCACATAAAAGACGAGTTGAATATTGTTCAGCTGAATTAATTCTACTAACAACGTGGTCTGTCCAAATTAATTTTCTATCCAAAATAACGTCCAAATATTTTAAATTTTCTTTCACATCAATAATATGACCACCAAATTTCAAAGTAATTTTTGGAACCTTATGCCTATTAGTAAATAAAACAGCTTCAGTTTTATTTTTATCAAATTCAAGTCTATTTTTAACAGCCCACTGCACAAACTTGTAAACACCCTCTGAGCTATTTCTTCCAGTTAGATATTTTGTTAACTTATTATCACACAAATATCATCTGCGAAAGCTTGTATAATACAGTTTTTATCAATTTTCTCATTCAAAAGATAATTTATGTTAATTAACCATAGAAAGAGAGATAAAATTCCACCCTGAGGACATGATTTTTCCAGAGCCCTTGAAACTTTATTTTGGTATATAACTACACGGTCATTATAATAACTTTGAACTAATTTTATCAAACTTCCCGGACATTCTAATTCTATTAATTTCTTAATTATTCCTGGATGCCAAGCATTATTAAAAGCCCGTTTTATATCGAAAAAAATATATAAAGTAAATTTATTTTTTAATTTATTGTTTTCAACAACAGTAACAACATTATCTAATGCATCAACTGTACTTTTCCCTTTACTAAATCCAAACTGAAAAGAAGAAATTCTTTTCAGAACTTAAATTATTCAATTTCTACATTATTACTTGTTCAAATGCTTTACCTTAATTCGAAAGTACACTAATAGGGCGGTAAGAACGGGGGTTCCCATTATTTTTCTATCCATTTTTTCAAAATAATTAACACATTAGCTTTTTTCAATTCCTTAGGAAAATAACACAAATTTAAACATGCACTTATGATTTTTAGAAAAGTCGGTGTTATCACATTAATATTTTTTTTTCAAGACAAGATTTAAAATTACATCTGGATCTGGAGCTTTCATTGATTTCAGAGAGTTTATAGCATCTTTTAAAATATCAGCATTAATTTCATCTTCTCCAGAAGTAACATTTTGAACAAAATTTTTAACTTGTTTGTCTCAAATCAGAAGGGAACATATTATCATTAACACTATCACCTTTTTGAAACCACTTTACAAAAAGATCATCGCCTGCTTCATCCAGTGATGAAGTTCTCCGCCATCATCTTTTAACACATGCACCGGCTGAATACATCTGCCACCTGACCGACATATCTTATGAATAGTTTGCCGTGTATCTAAGCTAGCTGTTTCTTCACAAAACTTTTTTCAATATTCTCTCATAGCTCTTACAATTTCATATTTATAATCTCTAAGGAAATTTTTCATATTTACTTCGTTTTCCAAATCATTCAAAATTTCATAAATTCTCAAATGCCTTCTATAATCTCGTCTTAATCTTGTCATTCCCGGATTCCACCACATTGCATACTTTTTTGATCTTTTACTACTAAAAACTGGGGTCGAATAAGTGGTGGCATCAGAAATCAACTTTCCAAAACATTCAACAGCCACCTCTAACTCTTGTACGGACGACACAGGCAGCGAATACAAATAATCTATTTTACTAAGTAAAACTGAACTAAATATTCCCCAATCTGTTTTACAATAATCATACTTTTGAGGGAAAGTTTCTACGCCTTGCGCTGCATCTAACACTATTTCAAAAGAAATATACAAGTGAACAGACTTCTGGGAGCCTTATTACTTCTGGGAGAACTGAGGATGAGGTTCGTACAAAGTTAGTGGACCTCTTTGAGAGAGTTTCAATTTGGTTTGATGCTAACTCTCTTGCCTTAAATGTTTCTAAAACTAGTTTTTTAGTTTTTTCCCGTATATCCCAGGCTTGTCCTCAATTATCTGAAATTCATATATCCAAAGGCTTTATTAGTAGACCAAAGGATGGCCATGTCCGTTTCCTAGGTATCCTCCTAGATGAAAATTTATCTTTTAAACACCATATTGATTTGATTAAAATGAAGGTATGCAGAAACCTCGGTATTCTAAGAAAACTAAAACACATCTTTCCAGGGCCAATTCTAAGAATCCTATTTCATAGCTTAATTCATTCTTATGTTTCTTATTGTTCAGTCATATGGATGTCTACTTTCCCTTCTTTTCTCAAACCGCTTTCGAATACTTATGATAAAGCTATAAATCTTATCCAGGATGTAAATCGTTCGGAAACTAAACCGTTACTTGATATTAAAAAACTTTATATTCTTTCCTGTGCGTCTTTCGCTTTTCTTCAAATCCATGGTGATATTCCTAGATCCCTTAGATTTACGTCTTCTTTTGTATCTGATCGGTCAAATTATCAACTCCGTAGTTCTCTAAATATCCAAATTCCCCATACACCAACAATAAGATCCGATTTTAATCCTCTTGTTGCGTGTCATTTGACATGGAACACCCTTCCCGATTCGGTTCGAGAATGCCACTCGTTTGGCACCTTCAAAAGACTAGTAAAAAAATATTTGTTTTCATGTGATTAATTTTTTTTACTTTTGCCTGCTGCCAATAGTTTTTTTCATTTAATTCTTTTATTTATTTATTTTTTCTCGTTTTATTAAGCAAATGCTTTACATGTTAAAAGTTCAAATGCTTATGTTTATATGTTTAAGTATTAATGTTATGTTTATATTGTTTAAATCTTAAGTGTTTAAATGTTTAATGTTTATTTGATCTTTTCATAATCCCCCTCCTACAGGCCATGGAGCCTTTGTGGGGATTTGTAGATTGTTATGTAATTATTTTACTGGTATATGGAAAATAAATCTATCTATCTATCAAAAAAGACAGTGACAGGGAATCCGGAAGAACTTTCCATTCCTTAACAAACAGAACTAGATTAGAACCTACAGCTGTGACATCTTGGCTAGAAGAGCCGACATAAATTCGTCGGAACATTTGGGTCATTTATTACAAATAAGTTCTTATTTGCAAAATAATCTTCTAATTCGTTTCCTCTTCTATCACTATTGCAACTTGTCATCCAAATCGGGCTTTTAGTATTAAAGTCACCAACAACAACATGACTACTATGATGGCTTAACCCACCAGTCACAGCTACTACATTAGATACTGACTGAATTGACGGGGGACAATATATTGACAAAACAACAACTTTATGACTTGGTAAATAAATAGACAGAGTTACACATTCATTAGACGAATCATCAAAATTAATATCTGCACGAAAACATTTTTTAACCAAAACAGCTGCCCTAAAAAAACTCTTATCGTAATCAATTTTTGAAAAACAACCATATTCTCTTGGAATACACGAAAGTTTTCCGAACTTATTAACATAGGGTTCATGCAGCGGAACAACATCTGGCTTTCTTTCTGCAAGGGTTTGTTGTAACTGCACCACTGCATGGAAAGAATGCTGTAAGTTAATCAGGATGAAAGACAATGATTTATTCACATCATTTACACTGTGTGATTGCAACATTATTCGTCATACAGAATTTAGTCTTTCAGTTTTGCTATAATCTTTTGTGCAGATGGGCACTTTTTGATTTCGTACGACGCATGCGGGCTTCCATTGGTCTTGCTATGGTGACAGGCATTGCACGATGGGCGATCAGAAAATGATGTAGGGCAATCATCAAATGAATGGTTACGCATACAAAAAGAGCAACACTGCATACCTCTGCACTCAGTTTCTCGGTGGCCATAATGGCAGCATTTAAAACACTTTATGAGGAACACATAGTCATCACAGCGCTTCGTCAAAAAGCCAAGCTTCACATGACCGTATACCAGGATGGACTTGCGAAGTTTCGGGCTAACTTCAAGTACGACGTTAGCACTGTTTCTATTTTTCCTCAACCTTGTGACAACTATCAGTAGCTAACCATGATCAACCAGGTCTTTAACATTATCCTTGCTTCGTAAAAACTCTGTGCGGAACGAATCGGCATCTTCACACTCCGTGACGTCATACACGATTATTCTTGGTATCTTTTTCTTTTCTCGCTCAGCTTTATACTTTGTCACCACTGCTTTCTTGTTAAATGGAGACATTGCCTCTTCTTCATCCGACTTTAGACCCAGTTCAAGTATAATTTTGCCATTCTTCGCTAGTACCGTCTTTTTCACAGCAAAATTTTTGCTGTCTTTGTCAATAGCCCGGTAAAAACTTTTGGTCACCTTTCCTAAATTATTTCGGCCCAGAGGCTTATCACTATTTTTGTCAGATTCCATGGGTTCCAGAATGACCGAATAAAAACTTTAGCCATATACCGCCGATGCACACGAACGGGGCGAGGTCGCAGTCGACTGTGCAACCCCAAACACAGAAATCGGTGTTTTATTCAGGTCAACAATACGTTCTTGCAGTTTCACAATTGTTTGCAGATGGCGATTTTCATTACGAAGTAGTTGTGAGCTCTCTTCTATAACATTCTGATGTAGAACGAGGATCCGGTCGCATATTTCTTTGACATTGTCCTTCCCGCCAGGGACTTTTTTTTACATTTCTGTAAACGTCTTTCAGCAGTCCTACTAACACAGCGACACTTTCTTGTTGTTCGACGGGACATAGAATTCGTCATCATTTTGACTAGGTGCATCAATGCCCGAAGCCATTGCCACTTGGGCGAAAGTGAGAGTCAAACCCGGTCTGCAGCAACCGTGTTCATTTCTCGGATCGCCAATATTCACTAGATTTTTTTATATTTTTGTTTGTGTGATTTGTACATAGATTAGATCGAATAATGTGACAGATCTTCAGCTGTCCCGTTCTGCATTTAACTGTCTACAGTGTGATGTAACTCTTAACACTATTCACTGCTGGATAAGCAAAACATGCTTGTTTATTCAAATCTTGCTGCAAAAGAGGTCTTCGCACCTTGAAAGCTAAACTGAGACTCCCCATTTTACTATTAACTTAACAAAAGCTAGTATATTAAGTATATTGATTAATTAAATTTATACAAGCTGATAGCTAGTTAACTCAGTATTAAAGGGTTTTTAGAAATTAGAATTATACTTGAAATTAACGCCCAAAAATACATGCTACTCGACATCGAATCTTAAAAAACTGGGCGTCTCCCATTACAATGTTTTTATTCCATGTTTTTACAATAAATGATGATTTCTTATTCTAGCCAGGAGTTCACATGAAAATGAGCGGGTTATAATAAGTCTTTTCCGAACAGAAATTTCATGACAACTGTCATATTAGCATATTATCATCACTGCTTTGAATATTCAAATTATGCACATAAATGGGTCGTTTTATGTCTAGAGCGAAATTAATGACCTCAATCGTCATCTCGAGAAATGATTAAAAATAGAAAAATGTCACGAAGCCCCGCCCTGTATCATTATTAAGCTCCAGGACGCCAAGCTTCACCTGGTCCCTGATACTCAGTACATAGCAAGCTTGTAAACATGTGACTCTAACAAAAGATTAGTGCGAACTTCTTTTCCAGCTTTTTCCCAATTAATTGTTTTTGCTTTAATTTCATTGTTAAATAATTCAGTAAAAATCAAGCATGTTCCATTGCATATACCCTCTGAAATATTTCAATTAAGCATTGGGATAATCATTGTTTTAGTCTTTGGTTTGAAGTCATGGGGTGGCAAATGAGCTATTTTGATTGACATAAGAAATTCTGGCGTAAATTCATTTCCTTCTTCCTGTTCATCCTTCACAGAATATTAATTTCTATATTATTTGTATTCTCCTGGGAGGTTATCACCAACTTCAGTATTAATTTTACCTACTACTTTTTTGACCTATGCTGAAATATCGCATTCTTTCATTCCCTTGTAATTTTAATTGCTTTCGAATGCTTCTTGTTCAGGATTGAAACGTCTATTATTTTATAAGAAAAGCTTCTGAAAAACTTCCACATATGACCTTTCAGATGGACATACCGAGTGTTTCTCTGTCTACAGTTACTTTAGAGTTGAACAGGTAAGCACTGACAGAAATCACCTCTAGCGACTGAAATAGTTGATGAGGCTCATTGTCACACGTTTTCTAATCGCAGATTTCACTGTGCATAATTTTTGTTTGGGATTCGTTTTGACGTTCCTGTTCGCATGCTTTTAACCGCAAATTTTGTTTTGCATCAATTTGCTGATGGTTCGTTGTGATTTTTGCTGTCGCTTGTGTTTTAACCAGAGGTTTTGCCGTGCATTATTTTCACCTGTCATTCGTTGTGATGCTCTTTGTCAAATGTCTTCTAATTGAAGATTGTGTTGTGCTTCATTTTCGTCCATCATTACCTCGGACATTATCCCATGCCTTTTGCCTTAGCTATTTGGATTCATTTATCATCTTGTGTAATTTTATGTGACATCCTAATACAAAAGATTGTTTGATACGATCACCCCTGAAAAAAAAGAAAACTACAAAAGTCTTAGCCCTTTTAGACCATCTTTTAAAGCCAAAAAATCTTAGTGTATCGAATTTTAGATTAAGTTATCGAGTCGTTTTTGGGAAACAAATCTTAATGTACATAATTAATGGTCTCTTAAAGAGAGTTGATAGATAATTTATAATCTATCAACGAGAAATAAACCCTTGAGTACGTTTGAGGAGATGACAGATCTTTCAAAAAATCTTTATTTGCCTATATTTTTACAGAAGAATCATAGATAGTTTTAAAATTTAGCCAGGAAATACTGGAATGTTCCAGAAAAATTTAAATTTTAATTAAATCGAATATTATTGAATGAAATTTGACCAGGCCGTATCCAGGGGGGGGGGGGAACCCGTTTTAACCCCCCCCCCCGAAAAAAATCCTGGATCCGCCCTTGAAATCTGACCATTTTTGAATATAAGCCAAAGTCAATGAATTGAAACTATTTTAGTGTGACAACATCAACCTAAAGTTTTGTTATCAGTACGAACTTATAAGCGAAGGCACACATAGTCGTAAAATGTAGGTAAACCTCAAATAAATTGTTTCAAAATGATTCTTTCACGTCCAAGTTAAAAAAAAAATAAAAAATAAAAAATAAAAAAATACACTGATTCCGAAAATGAAAAGGCTACGACTCTAGCTATTTCAAAAATCGTTTCTGTTTCTTTCTTCTTTTTTTGGTTGAGATTGAGAGAAAGTTTCTTAATATAAAGAATGCTGCATCGAAAAGTCGATTCCGAACTCAGGAAGTGGTTTAGCGGTTTTACTTAGCGTCCGTACATATTTTAGAAGATTATAGCAGCTTAGGTTGATGCTGGACATGGTGAGGTAGTCTCTGAAACGGATTTGGGGTAAATATTTTGTAAAATCGTGATTTTTCACAAGTTCCAAAGATTTTCGTGTCTGTGGTCATTTGTTTAAAAATTATGCTTTCTAATTGGTCTTGAGAGAGGTTGCAGCAGACACAAAGGTAGATTTGACGCACAACAGTTCTATTTTATCTAAAACTACTATGGTCTTGGAGTAGAATAAGATTTTGCAAATCAAATACATAAAGTTTTCTATTTTACACCCCTTTCATTGAGCACTATTCCAAGCAATTTTAATTTAAGTTTTTCTATCTCAAGATGAGCAATTCTGTTATTTGTTAATTATGTAAAAAAAAAATTGACGAGAAAGTTACCGTAACTGAAGTAGAAAGATAAGAATAGCCGAGTCAAGTAAAAAGTGAAAACGAACTGATGTGACGATTACTACTACTACTACTACTACTAACAACTCACCGCAGCACCAAGCCGCCTGAGGCCAACACAGCTACGCACGCTCCTCCTCCACCCCAATCTATTCAAAGCCTCCCTTTTTACACCCGCCCACGAAGTTCCCATTTCCTTTAAATCTTTCTTTATGACGTCCTCCCACCCCAGACGGGGACGACCTGCTTTCCGTTTAGCCCTAGATGGTTGGCCGAAAAGAACAATCTTCAGCAATCTCTCACCCTTCATCCGCACAACGTGACATAACCACCTCAACCTTTCTTTCATTATAGCCCTAGAGAGTGGTATTGAACCACATTTTTCGTATAGCCTATTGTTTGAAATACGGTCAGTCAGCCGGGTACGCAGAACAATCCTTAAGCAATTTCTATGGAAAACATCTAGCAAATCTTCATCCGCTTTTCGGAGCGTCCATGCTTCAGAGCCATATTTGACCACTGTCATCACTGTAGCTTCTAATATTCTAATCTTAGTTTGCAGACTTATCTTCCTATTCTTCCAGACTTTTTTTTAACTGTGAAAAAACACCCCGAGCCTTGGCTATTCTATTTTTAACATCTTCACTGCTCCCACCATCTTTACTAATAATACTACCAAGGTAAGTGAACCTGCCCACCTGATCAATCTTTTCATTACCCAAAGTGACCTTTTCATCTTCAATTATTCCTAGCCTTAGTGACTTAGTCTTCCAAACATTAATTTTCAAACCAATTCTAGCATCCTGAACTCGCAAAACCTCTAAAACTTCATTCATTTTGCTCACACTTTCATCTAGGATGCTTAAATCATCAGCATAATCCAAGTCCAGGAGACTATTTCCTCCCCATTTGATTTCGTGGTCTCCCATTGCCTTTCCTGTGCTCCTTAAAATAAAGTCCATCAAAATAATCCATATAAAGGGGGATAGAACACAACCCTGCTTAACTCCTGATTTAATACAAAACCAGCTGCTAACCTCATTTCCGACCTTAACCGCAGCAGTGTTATTCTCGTACATAGCACTAATCACTTTAATGTATTTGTCTGGTTTACCATACAAGCATAAAACCTTTACTAAAGCTCTTCTATCAACAGAATCGAACGCTTGCTCATAATCTATAAAACTGAGAACCAAAGGTGTTTGAAAACTCAGGCACTTCTCAATTATTAGCCTGAGAGTGAAAATTTGGTCGACACATCCTCTACCTTTTCTAAAACCGCACTGTTCTTCTCTTAAAACTTTGTCTACGGCATCTCTCAGTCTAAAAAGTATCATATGACTAAGTAATTTGCTACCTACAGAGACCAGACTAATGCCTCGATAATTACCACACTCACTTTTATCACCTTTCTTATAAAGTGGCTTAATTAAGGTTTTCCGAAAATCGTTAGGTACTTCCCCTTTTTCAAAAATCATATTCATAATCTTCAATAACTTATTTCTAACCTCAGAGCCACCATATTTAAGAAACTCATTTACCACCCTATCAGCACCTGGAGCCTTATTATTCTTTAATCCTTTTAGTACTGTTGCTAATTCCTCCTCACAAAACAAATCTTCCTTCACATCCAAGGTATGACAAACTTTTTCAATATCCTCTATATTTTTTCCTGCAACTCTATCTCGGTTAAGCAAGTTCTCAAAATGTTCGGCCCATCTCGCTTTAGTTTTTTCCTTATCGCTAATTGCGACCCCATTCCTATCTTTAACTGGGACAAGTCCGGATTGACTACTCCATCTCAATTTGTTAACGTGCCAGTACAATATTTTACTATTATGCCGTCTAGCTGCATCTTCCAGATCCTCGGCAATTTTATCCATGGCCTCCAATTCACACCTCCTTAGTTCATATTTTAGTGCTTTCTCCACTTTCTTTACATTTCTTTTGTTTTCATACGATGTATCACTCAGATAATTCTTGTACAAGTCCTTTCTCCTTTTTATTAAACATAAAGCTTTTTCACTAAGATTCTTAGCTGCAGTTCTAGCTTTCTTCCCTAATACACCTTCAGCAACTTCACAAATTATTTTTCTAAAATTATTCCAACCATCTTCCACATTATCAAATTTTAAACTCTCAAGTTTAGTATTCAACTGATCCTGGAAAGTTTCTCTCAAATTCTCATCCTGGAGTCTACCAACATCATAACTTCCCGGGAGGTAGTTACCCTTCTGATATTTCAGCTTTAAATTAACCCTTGACACTACTATTTAGTGATCTTTACTTTTAACATCAATAACAGCACTCCTATATACCCTAGTATCTTGTATTGATCCTGCCAGTCTTCGGTTTACTATAACATAATCAATAAGGTTTGCTGTCTTACCATTACGTGAATACCATGTTAACTTATGAACCATTTTATGACCAAACACCGTATTGGTTATAACTAGATTGTTATACCTACAAAATTGCAAAAGTCTGTATCCATTACTGTTTTCTTTTCCTACACCAAATTTACCTAGGCTGGGATACCATCTATCCCTATTTCTACCAACCTGGGCGTTAAAACCTCCCAGTAATAACATCATATTTCTACCTGGGACCTTGTCTATTTGCTCCTGTAACTGTAAGTAAAATTCATCTGAGTCACTAGTATCTCCGTCAGTCGGTTCTACAGGGGCGTATACTACTATAACTGATACCCTGAACTTTCTAGTTATAAAATGAACAATTAGTATTCTATTATTAATACCTTCCCAACCTAAACAAGACTTAGCAGCTTCCTTATTCATCATGAGCCCTACTCCCTGTCTATGTATCCCATCCTTCCTGCCTGAGTAAACAAATTCTATATCACCTAATTTCATGCTTCCTACCCCTGGGATATGAGTTTCTGAAACTCCTAATAAATCCAGTTCGAATCGTCTGAATTCGTCAGTCAAAATGTCGATACGATAGTAATTTTTTAATGTCGTAACATTCCAAGTTCCAATTTTCATGTTCTTTAAATCATTGAAATTATTTTCGCCTCAGGAAAAGCAACGATCCCGGACACCAGTGCAGGACGGGGATCACATATCTTCTCAAGTCTACACCGAAGTGCTTAAGCCGGCTTAGAACTGGACAGCAAGAAGTCCCTGGGACCTCCATGAATGGAGGCTTTGTGCAATCCTGGGTCCATCTTGGTCACAACATGGTTTTCAGCACTTGGCGATGCTCTTCTATCAACAAGAGTCGAAATCCTGCACAGACAGTCTCAAGCCTATTACCTCCAACTCATTATATATTCATGCCTACAAATATTATGTTACTACGGGGAGGCAACCCATAATAGATAAATTAGCTAGGAAGAGGTTTTTCAGCCCAAAGACGCCCATCAAAACATACCAAGCCCAGAAGAATTGTCCATTAGTCAGAATCCCGTGTGAATGCTGTGTCGTTTACTAGGCTATAATTTCCTCGAGGGGCACCACTCCTCAAGTGGGAATAGAGTTGAC
>JAQQPU010006871.1:4059-15479 GCA_029168905.1 Artemia sp. Kazakhstan ARC1039
TAATTTTTAATTTCTGAAAGTTATAAAAGTGAAAACATTAAAAAGAAAGAATTTTTAAAAAAAGAATTCAATATAAGGTAAGAATTAATAGAGAATTAAAAAGGAAAAGAATACATGTTTTGGCCATAGAATGAGATTTTGAGCTTTTAGTGTCAAACGTTTTCAGTAAAGAACTGAAAAAAATTCAAATGAATTTACTGAAAAAAATATGCCATGTCAGTTTAATGTACATATGCTGCTATTTATTCCATAAAATCTTAATTAATTTTCGGTTTCTTAAGGTTATAAAAGTGAAAACATTAAAAAAAATTGAATAAAGTACAAATTATATTCTGGCTTTTAAAAAATAAATCTGAAGTCAATATTTTTGCATGGATACAAGTCCCTATGTAATACTATCAATTGATGTACTGATTATTATTGTGTAATTTTGGTTGAATAAGGCGGAATTCTAGTTGCATTTTTAAAACAGTAGAGAAGAAGAGTTCAGAGCAATAACCATGTGAACATAATTTTACTTCGATTGTTATTTCATAAGTTCGATTTTATTCGATTTTTATTTATGTAAAAGGAATGGAGAGGGAGCAGGGGCTGCATCAGACGTCTGAAGTATTCTTCATTCCTTGAAAAATTTGACACATAAAGTTTAATGCTCAGTAATTAACATTCTGGCCGGAGGGGACACTTTTTTGGAGCTTCATACCTTCCATCCAGTAAAAAATACTTTAATCCTCTTGATGTTTGGCTCTATGCATCCGTAATTGTCATTTGATGGGGTGAAAGGGTACGGCATGTGCCTTCTTAGAGTTTTTGCTTCCCCCTCCTGAGATGCCCCTTTCCCTCCTAAATGTTGAAAATGTGTTGTTGTCAGCCTCTAAAGTTTTGTGAACTAACGCCACTGCTATGCATAACAACTAGATCTGTTAACACAAACCGTATTAAGAATGTCCTGATAATATCTTTGATTGCTCAGATTTGGAAAAATTTAGGAAATGATTCTGGATGAAAAAAACAACTATAAAGTTGCAATATATTTGCTTCTTTTTCTTCAAATTTTTACTTAAAATAAAATTTACTTAAAATGTTCACCCAGCGTATAGCCGGGATTGGAATAGAGGGCAATTCATATGTTGTATTGTTGCTTGTGTTTCTATGTATCTTTCCAATCTTGTTGTATATTTTTTGTTTCTGCGTAGTGTGATTCTTTTGATCAAATTTATGAAAAACCTAAATGGAAGTCTATTTTTTATGCTAATGCTCGGTTTGTTATTTGGCTATGTTGTTAGCAACTATGTTAAGAGTAAAGTGACATATTTATATATTATTTATATTTCTTCTAACTTCTATGAAAAATGCAAGTTTTTTTAAGTTTTTGTATCTCCTGTTGCATTGTCTTGCGGCAGGAGGTTTACGAACTAGCTATTCCCTCTCCACTAACTATCCCCAATATCTATCTGCAAAAATTACCCCCCCCCCCCCTGTGACATAGGACTCCCCACCCAATTACTCCCCCTTCCGTAAAAGTTATAAATCATTTCCAGTATGCAAGGAAGTCCAAAAATCTCTGAATATTTTAGTTACATATACAGTGACCGTTATCAGCAGATATACCTACGTCGTATGAGTTTAAAATGTTCTAAAGCAGTCCCTCCCCCCAAAAAAAGTTTTTGGGAACATTTTTTTGAATTTTTATTTAAAAAATGCCCCTTCCAAACATTTTTTGTATCTTCATTAATACATTCTTATACCACACTGGCTATACATGACTTATTAAAACTAAGAAAGGAAAGGATATAATAAATGAAAAATAAAATCAAATAGGTAAGAAAACGAGGAATTTGTCAGCCTGTAGCAGAACATGAAGACGAAAAACAAGCAAATATTTCGACAAGGACCTCCGCCAAGTCGTCCTCGGTGTTCAAAAAAGAAAAAAAAAGAAAAAAAAGAAAACAAAATCTAACCTTTTGAAGTGAACTTGACAAGAGGAGAAAAGATACTGAATATAAAAAAACAGCTTTTATTGTTTATTGTTTTAAAAAATAAAGTCGTGAGATGGAGTCAAACTTTAATGTAAAGAGCAGGGTGTTGAGGAGGGGACAGCCCCTTTCGTATACGGAATAATTTCTAATCATTTTAAGTTTTAATGTCGATCCTTAGTTTCAGTTAAAATTTTTTTTATTTATTTGATTTCTGAACGTTTTTGAATTTAGGCAGCTTTGATTTTAGCTCACCGAACATGAATAATTAAAACGAAATTTGCATATTAATTTTAATTTTTTTTTGGCTGAATGGCTTTCTCGAAATTTTGATCTGACGTAATTTACAAATTAACTTTCGTAACGAACTTCTATATTTGTAAATGTTTATTACGTATATTAGGGGTTTCGCACCCTAATCGATACCTCGCTCTTTACGCTAAAGTTCAAATTTTTGTTCCAATTCTTTAAGAATCACCCCTTAATCGCAAAGGCCATTAATTAGATAGCTCTGATGAAAGTACAAAAAAAACTTTAGCCTAAAGAGCGAGCTAATGACTAGGTGAACCCAATCGTATATGTAATAGTTTCTGTTTGTTTTAAGTTTCAATGTTGTTCCTTACTTTCAGTTGAAATTTGTTTTCTTTTATTGAATTTCGGATCCTTTTTTTAAATAATGCTGGGAAATCCGGCACCCACTTCATAGTAATGTCCCTTCCCCCATGAAAATGTCCGAATAAGTTCCATATAGTTTTTATGTAACCCTAGTTTTCCCCCTTAATATCCTTATTTTTCATAGCAGTAGCAATAGTAATAGTAGTAGTAGCGGTAGAACTAAATTGTATTGGCCTAAGCTTTAGTGGCAGTAGTAGAAATAGTAATAACAGTAACAGTAGTAGAAGTATGAGTAGAAGCAGTAGCATTAGGCTGCAAAATTTTTTTTGGGTTAGTTCAACAACCCTCACAACAAACCCAGTTAGTTTCATCTTCACACACCGAACTGTTCCTAAGATATTGCTGTTACACCCTTTTGACAACCTGAATACAGACGACATCTTGTGATTCAGTTCACCTTCCCCCTTCAAAATTCTTTGAAAATTTCACCTTCATACCCATATGCATAGTTGTAATAGTTGTCAAAGTAGTAGTATTCATGTTACGAGTAACAATAACGGATAGCGGTAGTATTACCAGCAGCAGTAGTATTAATATATTGCGTTTGGTTCGACAGAACACCCCTCTCATCAAGTCATGGAAGTTTCAACTTAATATAGCTGTTGCTATAACATGATGTCCTTTTGATAACCTGTATATTCATATACTTCTTGAAATTTTATCTCAGTGCTCTTTGCCATACAAGTAGTTTCAATAGAAGCAGTAGTAGTAGTAGTAGTGGTAGTAGAAGTAGGAGTAGTAGTAAATGTAACAGTAGTTTACAAAATTTTCAATTTAACAGTAGTTTGCTACTAGTAGTTTGAAATCTAGTATTAAACTAGATTTCAAAACGGAAACACCTATGTGAATTGTTTGTATCTCAAAAGGATTAAAGTATTAAGTGACTTTTCATTCTGACGCAATCTGGTACTGCTTATATTTTTTGGACTGATTTAATGCAGTAATTAAGGTTGATGAAAAATCAACCTAAAGGTGGATTTTTGGATATATATTCGTGATTAATAATTATAAAATATAGACACGGAAAACATCATTTGGAATGCGGTGTTAAATTTTGTTTCAAGAGCAATGCTAGCCGGAATAAAACATCAATTAATTATTAATCCTACTGTGGAGTCTTTCTCCAGAGATAATATACTAAGTGCGAAAGAATTGATCCTACAAAAATCTGGCCTACCGGACCCCTTCCGTAAATCAGTTAAAGATGAAGAAAATGTACTGGAGATTGTGAAATTGTTTGCCAAATAAGCTAAAGAAAAGCGTCAACTTCCTACATTCGTCATTTTTGAGCCAACCGAGGTCCCTGCATGCGGAGAAGTGATAAGTGCATGCATAACTACCAAAGTAAATGATATGTGCCGCCGTTTTGAAGGCTTCATGGAACGACTGAATAAAGGTGACTTAAATCTTTTTACTCGAACTAGTTTCTCTTCCCAACCAAATGCCCCCACAAAGCTGTCTTACTCTGTAGTTGTTACAAACCCTCCGCCACTGAAAACCCCATCGCAGCGGAAAGCGTTTATAGAATCTGCGTGTGGCGAATCCCTTGAAGCTTCTAAGGTTGAGCTCAGACCAGGAAAAAATGGGTGGCTGGTAGCCATTGCGCAGAAGGCTGCTGCGGACAAATTTGCGCTTGGGATTAATAATTAAAACCAGGGTTCCAGCGCAAAAATCAGAACTCCCTCACATATCGGTATAGTTAAAAGGATTCCCGAGTCTCTTAGTGCTGAGGATTTACAAAGATAATAGCAAGCTGTGAGAAAGTCGAACAATGTGGGAAATCACGCACCTTCAAGATGTATTTTCATAGGCAGCGCGCTAGCGCTGCCTAAGTAAAGAACGATATGGACACAATGTGTTTTTTTTTTCTCTCCATACCCGGGCACTTTCTATCGAAGGAGTCCTCGTAGAAACTTCGAAGAGGGCTCATTCGATTGCAAATTGGAGTGGCTAGTACTCTTTTTAATAGTCGAAAGTGATTGGTGGGCAACTAGCCCCCCCGCCCATCATTCCCCCAAATACGTCCAATCAAAATTTTGAGATAGCCATTTTGTTCAGCGTAGTTGATTTCCAGTTATAAAATATGTTTTTGAGGAAGACACTCCCGCACAGCCCTCAGGGCAAGTGTTTTAAGTAATGCCCTGGTGGTATATAAGGTTTTATAGAAGGCGTTGTCGTAAAAACTTAAAACAGGCTCATTCGATTGGAAATTCGAAGGGCTAGAACCCCTTTTAATAGTCGAAAGTGATTGGAGGGCAACTAGCCCCCCCCCCGCCGAACATTCCCCCAAACACATCCAATCAAAATTTTGAGATAGCCATTTTGTTCAGCGTAGTTGATTTTCAGATAGAACATATCTTTTTGAGGAGGACACTCCCCCACAACCCTCAGGGCAAGGGTTTTAAGTTATGCCCTGGGGGCATATAAGGTTTTTTTTTTATAGAAGGCGTTGTAGTAGAAGCTTCAAAAAAGGCTCTTTCAATTGGAAATTCAAAGGGCTAGTGCACTTTTTTATAGTCAAAAGTTATTGGAGGGCACCTAGCCCCCCTCCCGCGCCCATCATTATCCCAAACACATCGTATCAAAACTTTGAGATAGCCATTTTGTTCAGCGTAGTTGATTTCTAGATAGAAAATATGTTTTTGAGGAGGACACTCCCCTATAACCCTCGGGGCAAGGGTTTTAAGTTATGCCCTGGGGGAATATAAGGTTTTTATAGAAGGCATTGTCGTAGAAACTTAAAGAAAGGCTCATTCGATTGGAAATTCAAAGGGCTAGTACCCTTTTTAATAGTCAAAAGTGATTGGAGGGCAACTTACCCCCAACCCATCATTCACCCAAATCAAAATGTGATTCACGTCCAATCAAAATTTTGAGATAGCCATTTTGATCAGCGTAGTTGATTTCCACATAGAAAATATCTTTTTGAGGAGGACACTCCCCCACAACCCTCGGGGCAAGGGTTTTAAGTTATGCCCTGGGTTGCACATAAGGTTTTTTTTATAGAAGGCGTTGTCGTAGAAGGTTCAAAAAAGGCTCTTTCGATTAAAAATTCAAAGGGCTAGTGCACTTTTTCATAGTCAAAAGTTATTAGAGGGCACCTAGCCCCCCCCGCGCCCATCATTCCCCCAAACACATCCTATCAAAACTTTGAGATAGCCATTTGGTTCAGCGTAGTTGATTTCTAGATAGAAAATATGTTTTTGAGGAGGACACTCCCCTATAACCCTTGGGGCAAGGGTTTTAAGTTATGCCCTGGGGGCATATAAGGTTGCATTGTCGTAGAAACTTCAAGAAAGGCTCATTCAATTGGAAATTCAAAGGGCTAGTACCCTTTTTAATAGTCAAAAGTGATTGGAGGGCAACTAGCCCCCCCACCCATCATTCCCCCAAATACGTCCAATCAAAATTTTGAGAGAGCCATTTTGTTCAGTGTAGTTGATTTCCACATAGAAAATATCTTTTTGAGGAGAACACTCCCCCACAACCCTCGGGGCAAGGGTTTTAAGTTATGCCCTGAGGGCATATAAGGTTTTTATAAAAGGCGTTGTCGTAGAAACTTCAAAAAAAGGCTCATTCGATTGGAAATTCAAAGGGCTAGTACCCTTTTTAATAGTCAAAAGTGATTGGAGGGCAACTAGCCCCCACGCCCATCAGTCCCCCAAATACATCCAATAAAAATTTTGAGATAGCCTTTTTTTTCAGCGTAGTTGATTTCCAGATATAAAATATGTTTTTGAGGAGAACACTCCCCCACAACCCTCGGGGCAAGGGTTTTAAGTTATGCCCTGGGGGCATATAAGGTTTTTTTATAGAAGGCGTTGTCGCGGAAGCTTCAAAAAAGGCTCATTCGATTGGAAATTCCAAGGGCTAGTGCAGTTTTTCATAGTCAAAAGTTATTGGAGGGCACCTAGCCCCCCCCACGCCCATCATTCCACCAATAACATCCAATCGAAATTTTGAGATAGCCATTTTGTTCAGCGTAGTTGATTTCCAGATAGAAAATATCTTTTTGAGGAGGACACTCCCCCACAACCCTCGGGACAAGGGTTTTAAGTTATGCCCTGGGGGCATATAAGGTTTTTATAGAAGGCGTTGTCGTAGAAACTTCAAAAAAGGCTCATTCGATTGGAAATTCAACCGACTAGTGCCCGTTTTAATAGTCGAAAGTGATTGGAGGGCAACTAGCCCCCCCGCGCCCATCTATCCCCCAAACACATCCAGTCAAAATTTTGAGATAGCAATTTTGTTCAGCGTAGTTGATTTCTAGGTAGAAAATATGTTTTTGAGGAAGACACTCCTCAAAACATATAAGGTTATGCCCTGGTTTTAAGTTATGCCCTGGGGGCATACAATGTTCTTATAGAAGGCTCTTATAGAAGGCTTTCTGCTCAAAACGAGCAGAAATTAACATAAGTTGGGCGCAAAACCCCTATGCTTTCCCTAGGCCAGAACAAAATTTGCACTTTACTGAAAAAATACAAATGAATGTGCATTGTCGGTTTAATATATATATATATACTGATATTTAGTAATAAAAATGTTAATATTATTTTATTTATTAAAGTTATAAAAGTAAAAACATTTATATTTTTTCAGTAAGGTGCAAATTTTGTTCTGGCCTTGGGAAGGCATAGGTGTTTAACGCCCAACTTATGTTAATTTCTGCTCGTTTTGAGTTTGACTCGGTTAATTATTGTAATTTCTGTTCGTTTTGGGTTTCATTTATTTGTCAATGCTGATTGGTGGTAGTTTCACGCTTGGTAGATTATTTGATTTTAGTTTTGCTCATTTTTTGTTTAATGGAGTTCTTTACTTTTGCTTGAAAAAATTATTTTGTGGAAAATGTTTTTTTTTTATTAATTCAAGTAAGAGATGCTTTTGATACCGCCGCACAAATGATGATTAAAATTGACTTCGAGCGTTTCAAAATACAAGAATTTATTCCCGAAACGTTGTTTTAATTGTCATGAAATCGGCCATATGTCGACACAGTGCAAAAATACCAAGAAATGCGGCCGTTGCGCCCAAAACTACCTCGGTGCGACGAAAGAAAGCCCATGCCAGAACCCAATCTGCTGTCTGAATTGTCAAAGCACCAAACACACGTGCTACCATGCTAACTGCCTGTTGAACAAGACTTTGAAGCCAAAAAGCCAATTGAGCCCTATATTAAAAAGAGCGTCTTGTCATGGAACGTAAATGGTAATCTCAGTCCAAAAATCGCCTTGGTGGAACAACTTCGCCTTACTAAAGAAATATGCATACAGGAACATTTTTTCTCTGCTGACAATATGAAACTACTGGATATAGTGCCATCACATGTACTCCACTTTGTAGCCGCTAAAAGGCCCAGAAAACGAGGCCGCCCCTCAGGTGGACTTGCTACAATAATAGATCGACATACTAACTCTGAACTTTTTGCAAAATCTGACCATTTCCTTGCAGTTAAAGTGGGTGATACTGTCATTGTTAATGTATACCGGCCGACAGACTATACAGACGAAAATTCTGCAGCGAAGTTTGCTCTAGCATGCAGAAAATAGGGTAAATGTTTGAGTTAAATCAGAGCCTCGCACCAAAATTGGGTTCTGTTGGGAGACTTTAATTGTGACCTATTGAAAATTGATAATCAACATACGGCTCTGCTTCTTAGCCTGATTCCAAATGAAAGTGCTCTCTTGCCTAAATCTGCTGATTTCACATATATACGCCCCTCAGGATCAGTGTCAAACCTTGATCATATGCTTGTTTCCGGTAGTATTGCCAGTCGTGCAGTAAGCGTAAGCGTACTTAATGAGTTTGTAGTATCTGACCATTTGCCGTTGTCTTTCAGTATTATGGCTCCATTTAACCGGGCACGGGTAATTCAAGGTTCTAAGTGGCGTAGTGTGGTAGAATGGAATAAGATTGATATACCCTAGTACCAGCATTGTATTGATAATATTCTCGCAAAGATAAAAATATCATTTGAGCTTCTCCAGAATTCGGTTCCGTCTTCAATTAATGAAAGTCGTATTAAGTTAAATATATATCCATCACTTATTTCACATGCTTTATTACAAGCAGAAAAGCAGTTTGTCCCTGGCACTAAAGTACGAGTCGGATCCCAAGTGAAGGGCTGGTCCCAGAATTCTTTACTTGTTGAGGCTTGTAATAGGGCCAAATTCTGGCTAAGTATCTGGATAGATTACGACCGTCCCAGAACTGGTATTGTAAACCAGAACCGTTTATCCATAAAACGCCGTTTTTCAAAAGAGTTAGATAAACATAGAGCTACTATTCGTTCCAATTTTTCTGAAAAGATTTTTAATGACCCAGGACTTTTGTGGGAAAATGAGGGAACGACATTTATCCAGAGAGTTTTCAGAACCAGACCCACTAATAAAAAACCCCTCCAAAGTTACACTCGAAAAGATACTTTCGATAGGGGACAAATCAATGTTTACTGTATCAGTTTTGGATGTTTATAATATAATTCGTAAAATTAAGAATCCTTTTTCAAGTGGTACAGATCACGTTTGCGCCAAACCCCTCCTATATGGAACCCCTTTTCTTTTTTCCCACCTTGCCCTACTTTTCCAAATGGCATTTACAGAAGGAATAGTTCCTGCCTCGTTTTCAACTGGCATTCTTACTCCTGTCCCTAAAAAAATAAACCCCTAAATGAGTGCTCATCATATCGACCAATAACGGTAGCTACATCTTTTTGTAAAATTTTTGAGAAGTTGATAATGCCTGAGCTGGTTGGTAAATGCTATATGCCCCCACACCAATTTGGGTTCCAGAAAGGAATAGAGTGCGCTCATGTAATGACGGCACTGTCTTCGGTCTTGATTGATGCTGATAAATCTGGAGAGCCGCTTATTCTAGGGAGCCATGATCTCAGTCGTGCTTTTGATTCGACAATTCACGCGCATATCCTCACTGAATTGTATAAACGCGGGGTCAGTACCTGTATTATTCGTGCTTTGTTAATCACTGTTAATCTACCTCATGGAATAATTACAAAGATAACCATATCTGCTCGTCGCAGAGTAAGGCAAGGCGCCCTTACATCCCCAATTGCGTTTAACAACTGTACTCTCGATGCACAATCTCAAGCAGTTTCTTCTTGTATTTTAGAAGGGATAGATGTGTCTCTTATTGCTTATGCGGATGATGTCTTTAACCCCAGCCGAACGGTATTGGCGTTTGAGAAAAATATTTTCCTTTTTGAGTCGAGAGTATTCAAAGATAAATCTTAAATTTAACGCTGAATAGTCAGAAGTGGTACTATTTAACTGGGGCCCAGTTCCCAAAGAATTTAATATTGATCTTAATGGATTATGGGTTGCTCCTAAATTGAAAATGATTTATGTTGGCCTCCCAATCGGTATCTCCCTTAAGCAACTAAAAAGCTTCTCATTCGCCATTTCCAGCGCCGGACGTCCAGTGCCTACGGTGGCATAGTTTCCAATAAACTTTTTTTGAATCGTCAGCTGCTAGCTAAATTATATAACTCATATGCGCTCCCAAATTTGTTATACCTTGAGTAGTAATAGTGTATAAGGTTTCACCAGTGATTTCGTAATATGTCTTACCTCTACCATGTACCTATTGATCCGAACCCTACGCCTGAGGCATGAATATACACTACACTTTGAACAGTACATTGACTTACCAAGGACATTGACATATTACTACGAACGATACATGAGTTACCAGACGGGTTGCAAAAAGTGAGCAATCCTTTTATATTATAGACCAATAAAGTGATCAAACATGTTTTGAAACTATGTTTGAGGTTGTATAATGCAATCAGACTGGTTTCGTTTCACGGGTTCATTAATAGAACATATAATGTTTTTGAAAAGGGTAATTACTTGGAAGTTCAATAACCAAATTAAACTTCCGATGGTTAAGAATGCGTCACTGGATAATTACAGAACTGTGAATGATGAAAAGTTGTATCATTTACCAAAAAATTATCTCTATTTGAGAAAAAAGGGTATAGCATTTGCGAATTGGACTGTTTGAACGATATTGATATTTGATTGAATATTAGGGGCGTGAATGATCCTAATTTGCGCATTGGATTGTATGAAGGTGGTGAAAAAATGGGTTAAACTATTTACCAGTTAAGGTAAGCCCGAAGGGTTTATTAACTCATAGCTTATTTATTATAAATTCGAAAGAGCATCAATCTATGGGAATGGTTAACACTGATAAAATGGTCTTGTGACTTGACCTGGCTTTACTTCTTCGATGTGTTCTGTATAATACACAAGTGGCGTTTGAACATTGTTGTCAATTTAAAATATGGTCTAACGTTATAGTATACTAAAAAGTTGATACTAAGAGAGATGTGGATGTCAAGAAAAGAATTTTAATAAAGAAATTCAGAACAATCCATAGAAATCCTTACAAATCAAGTAGTGAGGTGTATATGAGTAGGAACCGATGAGAATCATAAGCACCAATGACCCTAACCAACAGGGACCTTAACCCCTAAAGGTCCCCTATACCCAAACTCCAAAGGACCCTCCCCCTTAATTTTTGGCCCCCTCTCCCCCCATTTTTTTTGAATTTTTTTTTAAAGTTTTTTTTTTATTTATTTTTTACATCTCTAAATCATATCAGAAAAATAGAATGACACTTTGATTTAAATTGTAAAACATATTCTTGTGTATACCGATACTCCTATTGATGAGGACTGATGGTTCTCATTCAATATTTTTTTATGAAAAACAAACTATTTTTTTAACTAAATTTTTTTTGGACTTCGAA